>JACEFZ010016510.1:0-59041 GCA_014155875.1 Cepaea nemoralis | reverse complement strand
GGATACACAAATCTGTTATATACAATCAACGGCATCTATTCAACACTAGTTTCTGATGGAGGCCAACAAGCACACACTCTCTGGGCTATACACAAATCTGTTATATACAATCAACGGCATCTATTCAACACTAGTTTCTGATGGAGGCCAACAAGCACACACTCTCTGGGCTATACACAAATCTGTTATATACAATCAACGGCATCTATTCAACACTAGTTTCTGATGGAGGCCAACAAGCACACACTCTCTGGGCTATACACAAATCTGTTATATACAATCAACGGCATCTATTCAACACTAGTTTCTGATGGAGGCCAACAAGCACACACTCTCTGGGCTATACACAAATCTGTTATATACAATCAACGGCATCTATTCAACACTAGTTTCTGATGGAGGCCAACAAGCACACACTCTCTGGGCTATACACAAATCTGTTATATACAATCAACGGCATCTATTCAACACTAGTTTCTGTCGGAGACCAACAAGCACACACTCTCACCGCCCGGGATGAGTTGATTCCCTGCGCTTTCATTACCGCATGTCCGTGTTTCCCCATGATCATCCATTACCCAAAGCCTGTGTAACCAATTCTATCTAGGCATTCAGACCAGCCATCAATATTTTGATATGTCGATGTTTTCATTGTCTAAAATTTTGGGAATTTGATGTAAAATTCCTCCTTAACTGATTCACCCCTGTCGTTTATGGATGTCTAACACTACATTACATTCATGTTTACTTTCTTTTTGTCGTTCTACATATTACTTCTATTATTCCTGAACTAACTGCTTCTCATTCTATTAGTACTTTGTCTGTACATTAGGGCCACCTCTTCACTTTGTGGGGCATTTCCCTCTGTATAACCTGGCATGGCACTTTTCACATGTGCCTATAAGCTGTCTCTCAGTTCCGTTTGATCTTGTTTCCAGAATTCCAGAATGCGAATGTCATAGTATTTCATCTCCTCCACCATTCGTGTCATTTGCAAACAGGAAAAGAGTGTTAAGGTGCTACATAGAACCTGTGCTTGTGTATGCATGTGAAGCGTGGACAATGAGCAGACAAACTGAAAAAAAAAAAACATCTGAAGGCTGTGGAAATGTGGGTTGTGAGGAAAATGTAAAGAATACCATGGACAGACAGAAAACCAATGACCAAGTCCCACAAGAAACAAATGAAAACCGTAAACTGATTAGAGAAATTAGACGTAGACAGTCACAGATTTTTGGACACGTTAAGAGGGGAAACAAATTGGAGAAATCATTGACAACTGGCAAGATTGACGGGAAGAGAGCAAGGGAAAGCATAGAAGTAAATACCTCGGTGGCTTGGCCACGTGGGATGCTCGAGACAAGAACACTGTGCTGATCCACGACTCTGGTGATCACATGAGGTGGCGAAACATGACCGCCCAGGTGTACTGGCATGGCACACGATGAATAAAACTTAAGACACTGCACAAAACACCCAGAATTAAGAACATAAACTCGCAGTTCCTACTGTCAAAAGAACACCAACTCGCATTCAATTCAGAGGCACAAAACATCTACGCTAACAAAGAAAGTATAACGAGCAATACGAATTCTAAAAATAACATTGAAGAAAATTGGAACTCCTTTTTAAAATACCTTGCTAAATGCTGCATGAAACACAGTCGGTTACGTACAAAGACAGAAGAAGGAGTGGCTAAGCGATAACACCTGAGTAGTACGTCAGCGGGTAACTAAGGCTCTTTTCTGGATTGACCTTGCTGGATTGACCCCAATCCATCTCGGTCTCGCATCCGGGGTGGGTTGGGTAGGGATGGGTAGGGTAGGTATCTAGATCATATGTAAGGGTGATAATTCTAAGAAGAGAATGTTTTCTAAGGGCAGATAACTGAGTTTTGTGTATAATATTTTAACTAATTGGACAAAATAAAATTAAAATAAATAAATAAATAAAAGACAACCAAGGGCGAGCGGGGGCGGTCGCCGGGGCGGGAGCAGAGCGAGAGCGGGCGACGGTCGCGTGGGGGCAGGTTCGAACCCAGCAAAACTGTGTCTTGTAGTAACCACTTGGCCAGTCATTGCTGAGTGCCTACACGGCTGGTCATTGACGAATGTGTGTGGTGGGGCTAGGTGGGTCAAACCCTCGAGCCGCGGCGGGTGTCATATGAAAAATTAAGATAAGTAAAAAATGTAAATATGGCGTGTATATGATCTGTAGTGAGTCGTACTGGCTTGTACACTATTATCATTATAGATTACACCTCTTCAAATGAAAAACTTAAAACAGTAGAGGTGGTCGGTTGTAACGGTTGTAAGGGGCGTGGCTTAGTGTTATTCATTGTTAAGGAGTGTGTGAGCGGAGAAGTAGCTAGAGAAGTGCTTCTGAACATTTTAAAGGGGTGGGCGAGTGGCGAAGTGTCTAAATGAATGCGTCGCATCCTTGCTAAGAGAAGAGGAGTTGCCAGATAAAGGCTCCAGGTTGTTGTTAAGGGGTTGGTGATTGTGGTGTACCTAGATAACAGCTTCCGATCCTTGTTAAGAGGTGGGCGAGGGGCGGGAGTGGTTAGATAATTACGCCCGTTCCTTGGTAAGAGCCAGGGTGATCGAGTGGAGAAGTGGGTAAATAAAGGCAGTGAGATCTATCACTGACAAATTCAACGCATAATGGCGGCGTCGGTCGTCAGAAGACGTAGGATATTTTTATTATATGTCTATTGTAAAGTGGTCGACTGTTTATTATAACGGTGGTTACTATTATCTGTAGTGAATGGGTCGTAAATACTATCATCATACCGGTTACAACTCTTCAAATGAAAACCTTAATAAAGTAAAGATGGCGATAGTAAATGTTGTAGTGGGTGTGACGTTGTGATATTCGTTGTTAAGGGGTGGGGTGAGTGGATGCAGTAGCTAGATAAACGCTTCCAAACACTATCATCGGGTTCGAATCTCAGTGGGGCAGTCTAGTGGTAGAAGAAATATTGATAATATTTGGTTACTTAGTTGTGATTTCGAGCTCTGGTGTTATTAACCCGGTTATGTTTAGAAAAGGAGAGGTGGATGTGCTGGTTGCGGAGTATGGTTAGGTGGTACCCCAGACACCGTGGAAGTGACAGGTTCGAATCTCGGTACTTTGTCGTTGGTAAGATTGCCAGTCATCAACGTGTGAGGTGTCTAGTTGATCATACGGGTTAGGGTCGCCGCGGCCACAAGTCCCACCGCTGATGAAAAACACAGGCAGCAGATTTCACCGTTGTACCTACGAGTCACAAAATATAACCTAACTTAAAAATCAGAATATGATATACTCATAACCTCAACAGGTGTTGCAAAAAATCAATACTCATTCTCATAACGGCTAATCCAGGGGCTTATCGTCATCGTAATGACCAAATCGGTTAATAATATTCCTAATATCTCCGCCATTGCAAATAGTTCGCGATATTAATAAAGGTTCATATAAAGGTTGGAAGGGGATTAAGGGATTAACACCTATTGTCGGGACATCCAACAAAAATCAATAACACTACCCTCGATTTTTCTCATATTTGCCGTTGGGGATTATGGGTTAGGTGTATGTGTCCTTATTTAGTTAAAACAGGTGGTATGAGTAGGAGATATCACAAACAGTATCAGCATGTGCCACTCTGATCTTAAATATCAGTAGTTCGTTATTCTTGTGACATTGAAAACGCTTGGGGCTTGAAAAAGGATGGTGTACTATGTTATTGGGAGGTTTATATAGATTGACCAGTATGTGAAGTTGATACAGGTCACCCCTGTCAGCGCATAACGTAGCTGTGTTGTGGGTTGTCGCCTATTACATCCGGGTGTGAAAATAATCAAACATATTTCATATCAACTCAATATGCATGCCTCTATATAACTGCACTGCTAACTTGGCTAGAGTCTACTTTAGAAATGTATCGTGTATCTATGTATACGGGTTTACCACTGCTTATAGATGTGTGCAGTATTATTGAAAAGCAGCCGTTATGTATACATTATCAGAGTACGTTGCCTTACAGAGCTGGCATAGTGTCTATGTGTCTGATACGTTGTATGTTTTGTTATGTTGCCTTGTAGTATTTGGAGGGATTTTCATGCGGGTGTCTAGTGCATTTTAAAGAAAACGATGTTTTCAGAATCCACAATGCCACTGGCATTAGAGGCATTTCAACTTGTCTGCTCATTGACCTCGCTTCACAGTCATACAAAAGTACAGGTTCTATGTAGTACTTAAACACTCTTTTTATTTCTCATTACAGTTGACAACATTATATTAGTCAGTATGTTTTCCAACTTGCAAAAAATAACCTTCATCACAGCGATTCTTGTTCTAACGCTTTAAAGCCACCTCCCATCAGACATTGTTTTTGTTCTCTGTCCTTGTAATCTCTTGGCTACTGTTTTCCCATTTCAAGCTCCATGTCTCTGCGCGTATGTATTAGTGTGGTAGAACTAAACCAACAGCTTACAAGATAGAAATGTATTACCACAATGTATCGGGACATGTGGGCAATGATTACAGTCGGTCAAATATGGCGGTCCATCCCGTCACATGCGTAAGGGTAGAGCCGAGACACGTGGTTAAGAGGGATATCACAGAAAAAAAGGTGTTCTGTTGGCGATCGAACCCGGGGACCTAACTCGTGATGACCACCATGTGCGGGAGTGATTCTTCCCCCGCGTCAACGTGGCGTCGGAAGTTTCAAAAGTTCCCCCTTCTCTAGCTTTTCTATGTCCGAGGCGTCCTAGGGTCACCAAGTAACAGCAAAGAACATGAAACTACTACTACTACCAAGGCCTCTATACACCATAAGACAATTTCGAATATAGTATACACAACTATAATCAAGTCATCACAGTGTTCGACTAACCCTTTCTCATAGACATAGAGGAGAGATGTGAGCGTCGAGGCCAGTTGGAGAAGGTGTACCATTTCCTTAACAGCTATCGGGTCATACACAGACGAGTGTTTAGCTATATTTATCACCTGTATAATATTACCCCTGAACACAACAAACTTCCCCGGATCAATCTTAGGCGTCTCATATAACATGACATATCACGTATCCGCTGGCCTGACCAGCGACGTTATCGCGTCTCAGAGCAGACATTTACACTTTCATTAACTCTTCTGCATGGCCAAAGGGGTCTTTGCATCTTTCCCCAGAAACCCATTTCCAATGCCAATATATGGCTTTCAGTGTGTCAGCTCATTGCCACATTTCACATCCAGACAAATGTACAGGTTCAGTGTACCACTTCAACAGTCAAATAAGGAAGCATGTTATCCAAATTTTTAAAACCGTTGCCCAAAATAAGAAACGTCTCGACCAACTTATAAAAGGTAGGAAAATTGTTAGCCAAACTGACAAAACTGTTGGTCAAAATAAGAAAAGGCTCTACCAACATTATAAAACGTAGGAAAAAAATGTGAACCAAACTAATTAAAAATGGTGACCAAAATAGGAAATATTTCAACCAAACTTATGAAAAGTAGGAAAATTTTTAGTCAAATGTGAAAAATTTTGTAGGATTAAGTAGGAAATCATGTTAGCCAAAGGTGAAAACTATTGACCAAGTAAAGAAACTTCTCGTCCAAACTCATAACAAGTAGAAAAATTTGTTAGCCAAACGGGAAAAATGGTGGCCAAATAGAGAAATATTGCGACCAAACTTATAAAATGTATGAAAATTTGTCAGTCAAAGGTGAAAAATATTGGCCAAGTAAAGAGATATCTCATCCGAATTTATAACCAGTAAGAAAATACGCTAGTAAAATCAAGAAATATGTCGACCGAAGTAATACAAAAGGCAAAACGATAGACAAACTTATAAAGATGTCCGCCGTTATAAGAAAATGTGTTACCCAAATTAGGAAAAACATTGGCCAAATTTTGAAATATCTCGACGAAACTACAAAAATTAGGAAAATATGTCGCCTAAAGAAGGAACATTTGTTAGCCAAAGATGAAAAATAGTGGCCAAGTAAAGAAATATCGCATACAGAATTATAAAATGTATGAAAATTTGTTAGCCAAAGGTTAAAATGCGTAGTTAGGGTTAGGGTTAGTAAGAACGAATTTGTTGTGCTTGATGTATATAATGCTCTATTTTACTTAGACTCGTTTAAGCGATCATAGTTAGTTACTCTGGTAGTCCAAGGAATACAACTCCTTCGTCTCAGGAACCCAATCTCTGCTGTTTTTTCAAGTTATTTCTAGGGGTGATGGTGGATGCCCATTTTCGTTGTCTAGAATATCGCACTTATGGACTGAATGGTTCGATGTGCAATGAGGATGATCTGTCGACTAACTAACTAACTAACTAACTAACTAACTAACTAACTAACTAACTAACTAACTAACTAACTAACTAACTAACTAACTAATTAACTAACTAACTAACTAACTAACAGATAATAGTAACCACCGTTATAATAAACAGTCGACCACTTTACAATAGACATATAATGAAAATATCCTACGTCTTCTGACGACTGACGCCGCCATTATGCGTTGAATTTGTCAGTGATAGACCTCACTGCCTTTATTTACCCATTTCTCCACTCGATCACCCTGGCTCTTACCAAGGAACGGGCGTAATTATCTAACCACCCCGCCCCTCGCCTACCTCTTAACAAGGATCGGAAGCTGTTATCTAGGTACACCATCACTCACCAACCCCTTAACAACGACCTGGAGCCTTTATCTAGCAACTCCTCTGTTTCTTAGCAAGAAAGCGACGCATTCATTTAGACACTTCGCCACTCGCCCACTCCTTTAAACTATTCAGAATCACTTCTCTAGCTACTTCTCCGCTCACACACTCCTTAACAACGAATAACACTAAGCCACACCCCTTACAACCGTTACTACCGACCATCTTTATTGTTTTAAGGTTTTCATTTGAAGAGGTGTAATCTATATGATAATAGTGTATAAGCCAGTAAGACTCACTACAGATGATATACACGCCATATTTACATTTTTTACTTATCTTAATTGTTCATATGACACCCGCCGCGGCTCGAGGGTTCGACCCACCTAACCCCACCACACACATTCGTCAATGACCAGCCGTGTAGGCACTCAGCAATGACTGGCCAAGTGGTTACTACAAGACACTGTTGTGCTGCGTTCGAACCTGCCCCCCCGCGACCGCCGCCCGCTCTCGCTCCGCGCCCGCCCCGGCGACCGCCCTCGCTCGCCCTTGGTTGTCTTTTATTTATTTATTTTTATTTTATTTTGTACAATTAGTTAAAATATTATACACAAAACTCAGTTATCTGCCCTTAAAAACATATCTCTTCTTAGAATTATCACCCTTACATATGACCTAGATACCTACCCTACCCATCCCTACCCAACCCACACCGAATGTGAGACCGAGCTCGATTGGGGACACTCCAGCAAGGTCAATCCAGAAAAGAGCCTTAGTTACTCGCTGACGTACTACTCGCCTGGACGAAGATACAAGAACGAAAACAAGCAAAACTGAGACTTCTTTCCACAGAAGACGCATTTTCATTATGAAGAGTTTTCAATAGGCTCAAGGAAGCAGGGCTTATTGCTCACCCAACCAAGTGCATGATTGGTTACCAGACTCTGGAATTTCTAGGTCACACCATCACTCCAGGACACATTGTCCCCGAGGAAAAGAATCTAGAGAAAATCAGAAGTGCTCCAAGGTCAAAAACGAAGAAGGATGTGCGATCTTTTCTCTCGTTGTGTGGGTTCTACCACAAATTTATCCCACATTTCACTGAACTGTGAGCTCCATTAACGGAAACCTTGAAAAAGGGATTCCCGGACCAAATCATTTGGACACCAGAATGTGAGAGTGCCTACAGTCAGTTGAAGGAGGCCTTGGTCAGCAAACCTGTGTTACAGCTCACTGACCTTTCCAAACCATTTGTGTTGAGAACGGATGCGAGTGGGATTGGAATTGGGGCAGCTTTGTTGCAGGAAGGGAAAGACGATGCTTCGGTTTTGAAACCAGTAGCATACGAAAGCAAGAAACTTCTCCCGGCTGAGAGGATTTATTCGACCGTCGAGAGAGAGTGTTTGTCTCTCGTATGGGCCGTACAAAAATTCCAGCCCTATTTGTATGGAGTTCAGTTTCGAGTTCAGTCGGATCATCGACTCTTGATGTTCCTGGCCACTTCTCAGAAGCTCAACGCCCGTTTGATGCGGTGGTCGTTGCTACTTCAACCTTACCACTTTACAGTGGAGTATATACCTGGGAAGGAAAATGTTGGAGCTGATTTCCTGTCTAGACATCCAGCTCCTGAAGAAGAGGAATAGATCATCTGGATCGAACCTCCAAGAAGGAAGAGTTGCTGCCGACTACTCTCTTAGGAGGGGGCCTATGTCGCGAAAAAACTTGATAGTTTCGATCGATGACAAAAAGACCCGACATTCGTCTACAAAAAACAGGCAACCCTTTGATGAGTAGGGGACTGTGGAACAAAATACGTCGCGTCAAATGTCTACACACAGTCGGCATTTTGTTAACAAGTTGTTGCTGAGACGGGAGAATCACGCCATCCGTCTGCAAGGCGGTAGTAAGCCTTTGAAGTGATAGACAGAATGTCTGGGCAGACGTCGGATGAGTCTTGTGATGAGGAGAAGGTTCTCTAGATCACATATAGGAGACAATTTCCCAGATGAAAGGGGACACCAGCCAGATGTTCACATTGAGTTGAGAAAAATAAAGAGAAAAACAACTTCTCGACGCCTATGTGTCTAGACAGACCTGTGACGTTATTTAGACGTATTATTAAAAACAGTCTGGACTCAACTTTAGCAGAAGTCGACCAAAAATTATGAAGTGCTAAGGATCGGCGCAGTATTCTCAGTTGTGTTATAGAGCGAGATTATAATGTCAATTTGTTGATATAGATATATCGGCGGACATCGATCCAGTCTGTGATTATATAATCTCCATCTGCAACGAGAATTGCTTATGGTATTCTATTAATCATATTTAGCTTAGTTTATGATTAGTGATAGAATGTATGATAAGTGCGGTGATAGAAAGTATCATAGGAGAGTCGGCACCAGTAGCCAATTGTGTAGCTTTAACTAGCTTGTGTGATATATCATTTAACTCAGGGAGTTAAGGACAATGTAGTGGGATAATAATGAGAGAGATTGAGGATGGTTGGGAGGGATGAAGGAAATGTGAAATGGTAGGATCTTCCAGTAGGGCATCTGCTGGGTTTCTACCCGTTTCCTTTAATCTTTCCTTGTGTTCCCATGTCTCAGACCAATGTGATGAGCTATTTGGCCGTATGGCAGAGTTCGGTTCTCTGTTATAGATCTGAGTGCTGCTATCGGCCTACACTCACCTAATTAAGGTTAGAATTGAGTTGCTCTCACCAGGAGGGGATTCTCTATTCTACAGGTTCCACTTGATGGAGCTACGATATATTACCAAGATGTTAGTATCAAAGTTATCGAAAGTGATGGCTCACGGATTGAAGACTGAGAGGCTTGTACACTGGGCACATAACCTAGTTGGTCTGCAGAAACCTGGCTTGTGCTGAGCAGGACTTGATGAACATATCTGTGATTTTTTTTTTCTTGAGGGATATGCTACATCACCGAAGATTCAGAACACTATAAATAACACATATACCAATATACATAACTACCTGGAACATTAATAGGTTGCTATAATATGGGGAAAATCGTATAACCAGTGACTTATGAACAGTTAGATTTTCCCATGTGACATTTAAGTTATTGGAAAGATTCTCTGATCAACGATCATTATTGAACAGAGTAAATTCATAGTGTGTGTTAGTGTGAAGACCAAGATTGGACATTGTCGATCATTGATGACCAGCGTCCTGATTGTTCGAGAGTTATCGGAGAAAGTCGTCACGTGGCCGGAGAAACATCTTCTGGGTGATGTGTTCTGTCCGGAATACATGGTGCTGTTGTGTGCTCAGCACAGTGATGTAACAGACTTTGCTCCTGATTCACTGGTCTGATTCTACATACACATTAGCATATTCGACACACATTCTACACATTACACACACACACTTCTCACACACACACTTTTTGCTTTAATAAATTATTTGTTGTATTTATTTGTTAAAGCTAGAGTTGTTGAGTATGTTGTGTTGGGGAGAATGAGAGGGGGCATAATCCAAGGGTGAGTGAGAGTAAGAAAGAGGTGTTCACAGACTGAAGGAGTTTTGTGGACGGATTCTGGTGGTTTCTCTAGGACAATAATATTGGGTTAATAAAAAATGTGGGTGTTGATTCCCCTCACTCCAGGGACGACACTAAAGTAATAAAGGATTACTACGACAGTTTGGCATAAAGCACTAACTCCTTCATGAATCTCTTCTTCTGTAGCTTCTAGTTTTGTTAAGAATGAAAACTTGTTTGCAGCATCATTGTATACTGAGGCCAGACTTGACTCTAATGCATCCATCACAGGTATAAATGTTTTGATTCTGAACTTGTCTCTTGGCTCAAGGTTCTCTAAAGCATCATCTTCATCATCATTGATATGCCTTCTTCTATATCTTCTTTTCTTGTAATCAACATCAGGCAATTTTTTCTTTGCTTCTTCTTCAAAATGATCGAAAAGATCCCTGGAACCTTTAACAAAATCCGAAAGTGAAGCATACAATTTCCTACATACATTTAGACTAATTTGGGGGTCCTGCAGTGATTGACTAGTCTTGTGAAATTCATCCAGCAAGTGACTCCACTAATATAAATAAATAAATGTTTTGAATATCCTTTACAGGACATCGCTGTCAACATCAGCATCTTTCTGCTGTATGTTGATTTCTTGGCAAGATTACGCTCAGTAGTTTGCCATTGCTTTCTGAGCGGCCGGCTCATTATCCCGCAAGTCACGAGCGCGGGTCGAACCGCTTCCAATTCTCGCCTCGCTGCGAGACCCTGCGTGGATAAACGGGATTACGGAGAAAGTGGTGTAACCCCTCAGCCAGAGAGACCGGCCCACAAATATAACAATACCATAAATTCAAATCCTCTATTTTATTCAAAATATTTATGGCTTGATTTCTTGTTTCGCCTTTCTCTGTAGTATCAATATGCAGCTGATGCAATGCAGAAATTATTCCATCATAACTATCAAGTATTGCACTTGTGGCCATTGAATGTGCTTCCCATCTAGTCTTTGACAAAGACTTTGGAACTTTTGAATCATCTTTGAAGAATGACAACAGTACTGCCCATCTATGTGTAGATGTTGAAAATAAATTATATATTTCTTGAACAATTCCAAAAAAGTTTACTGCATCTAAATAACAGTCAACTGCTGCTCTACCAACAAGATTCAGGGAATGATCAGCACATGGAATATACATAGCATACCTGTTAATCCTCAATATTATTTCTTGCATACCCTTGTATTTGCCAGACATATTGGCAGCATTATCATATGACTGGCCTCGACACTTACTAAAATCTATTTTGCACTCATTTGTAAGGTAGTTGTGCACCATCTTAGCCATACTTTCCCCTGTGTGGCTACCCATCTCTAGGAAAGTTAGAAAACGTTCAATAGGGAGCCCATCATCTGGTGAAACATACCTCACAATAACAGTGAGCTGATCAATATGAGACCGGTCTGGAGTGGAATCTTCAGATAAACTGAAGTACCCTGCAGTTCTTAAATCATCCAAGATTGAGTCTCTTACATTATGTGCCATAATTTGGATAAATTCATCACATATTGTTTTAGAAAGATAAGATCCTTTATTCCAAAATCTGTTTATATGGCTTGCTAGAAAAGGATCAAATTTTGCTATAAGTTCGAGTAATCCAAGGAAATTGCCTTTGTGAGGAGAACCACATGTTTCCTTATCTCCTCTGAAAGTTAAACCACGCTCTGCCATAGTAATTATGACTGTCACAACTCGTTCAAGAACATTTTTCCAGTACTGCCGTTTATTATTTATCTGTTCTGCTAGCTGGCAGTCAATTGTTGAGTCACGTTTTCTTGTAAGATATGTTACCGAAGCTGTTCTATGGTCTACAGAGTTTTCATGACTTTGAACTAACTAGGTGTTGCGCCACTCACAAAATCCATCGGATGATAATGGTGTAGAAGAATTTGAAAAGAGTTTACACACGAAACAGTATACACGACCAGTTGCTGGCGAATATACTAACCATTCTCTGCAATATTTTTCACCATTAGCCCGTTTGGGATAGAACAATCTTTTCGAGCAATATCTGTCTTGGCTTGCAAAAAGCTTCTTTGATGTTTCAAATGAGCCATTTGAGTGCTGACATTCTGACGGACTTTTTTCTACCCAGTATAAAATCTCATCTTTACTTAAATCACACCATACCCCAACATCATTCTGTTTGTTTTTTTATGCTGAATCTTCTGTACTTGTACTACTCTCTGGTATATTAATCTTAATATTTGTTGCTTCATTCGTTGAAGTAGATTCTATACAACTAGATGTACCAGGTTCTGTATCAGGAATAGGGTGAATATCCTGTGACTGACTCACTGTGGTAGAGGCTTTTGGTTCATCAGGCCCCTTATCTATCTTTGTTAAGAAACTATCTAATTTTGTTATCTTGCTAAGCTCTTCTTCAGCTCTTTGCTTCTTTTTCCTCTTTTGAGCTCCACTTTTATAACTTCTGGTTGACATCTTGCAAATTGTGGGCAGAATATTTAATATAACTATAAACATACATTTAAAAGTAATGTAATGCATGAAATTTTTTTTAAATTGAAAATTTCTTGTGATGTTACCACTACTTACCAGCAAGCGATATTTTTATAATAATAAAACATGCAAAGAGAAAATTAACAATATCCTCTCAAGTTTTAATATTAGTTTAATTAATTAAATTAAAGAAGAAAAAAAACAAAACAATTAACATATACATTAATACTTAATTTAATACAATCAAAACAAAATAATATGTATTTTTTAATGTGCAGTTATTTCAAATATATATTTAATAATATAAAAATGTAAGTTTATATATTAAACTTACAATTTGTTATTATACTGACAAACAAGAAACGTTAAAAATATATGCTATAATTACAGCTACAGGTGTCCGCATAGCATCGACCTATCTATACATTTTAAATATGGTATCTAATGTTTTATCACTTAAACTTGTTTAGGACAATATGTCATTAATTTGAATACGTTTTACCAATGTTTATTTACAAAAAATTGTTATCATGCAAAGTCTACTGTTATTTTGACTTGAAAATATAGAAACTAGGTTCTCTATTTTCTATATTTTTTTAAAATTAAAATACGATCGCAGAAAATTATTGCATGTAACACCTGTACTAACCATGTTAATTATGCCGAACTATCCAACAAAGTTTTTTAAAATCAAAATATTGTAAAAAAAAATTTAATGCGGTAGAAAATATTCTTGCATTAGTTAGGTTATGTGCGTACTTGTGTAAAATGCACTTACCTGAATTGTAACTCCAGTAAGGACACACCAAAAAAAAAAACGCTGTTCAAAATAATGTCAACAATCAAATTATCAAAGAAACACATTGAAAATACTAAATAAAAGGTCAGAAATATTGTATCGTCTGCCGGCTCACTCGAACTACAAAAGGTCAGCGCATGAGTGTAGCGGAGCAACACAGGGGAATCCAGGAATCCCCCCTAGGGTTTGCATAACTGGTTATCGGTAAAGCAAACCCTAGGCAAATAGCGCTTTGTTCTTCGAAAAGACGCGCTAAAAAAATTGGGTGAAGAGCATGGGACGTCCCGGACCTGCAGCATTGGGACTAATAATGGTACAGTATATTTAAGTATACATATATGACAATTTCACACTCGAACAATATTTTTTGGGGCCCCCATTTTCTTGGGGGCCCTAAGCTATAACTTGTGTAGCTTATACGTAAATCCTGCACTGTTTTCATATGAAACCCCTAATCAAAAATACTCCATGTTGGATATAGAGGTGAAATCAAGCGCACGAAAAGATAAACATAATTTTATACATGGCCTGGCCTCCGACGCAGAATCAGCTGCCAAAACTAGAAACAACAAAGCCGTATTCCATATCATGAAACAACGATGCAATCACTCACCTACGTCAAACACACCTATCAAAGACAAACAAGGTACACTACTGTTATCCGATGAACATCAAAAGCAACGATGGGCAGAACATTTCAAAGAAATATTAAATAGACTGCAACCTGACACTGTTCCAAACCTGGATGGAGAAATTACCATACCCCCACTAGATGCCTCCTGTGAGTCATTCACCATGGAAGAGCTTAAAGCAGCCATTAAAAAATTGAAGAACAACAAAACTGTTGGCGAAGACGACATCTCCGGTGAAATGCTTAAATACCTTACAACGTTTGTTACAGCTGATCAATGAAATCTGGCAAAACGAATCCCCACCACAACAGTGGAAGAATGGTGTAATTTTCAAACTGCCTAAAAAAGGTGACATGTCTGATTGCAATAATTGGTGTGTGTCAGAGCCTAACATGGGATAGCTATGCAGCAACATCGTTACGACACCCGGCGGACAAGAATTGTCGGCTGGCAAGATTGTTACCTGACACGCGACCAGCGGTCAGGCTGACGACAAGACGCACGCATGCCACGTGACGCCACTAGAGGCGGTCAGCAAGTTGCGCGCTAGCGACAGACCGAGCTGGGACCGGAGACTGGAAGGACGTGTGCGGTGAAAGCAAGGCGTTTGTGTGGATCTCTGTGGTTGAAAGCCGAACGACTGTCATCTTGAGCGTCAGACTTGTGAGCTGTATTGTGGTTGTGAGCGTCGTGAGTTATATATTGTATATTGTTGTAATTATCGTTCTGTATTTAATATGGCAATAAATCCATAGAACGTTGTGTCGTTGAGTCTTACGTCGAATCACGTTATACTTGTACTGTCTCACACGTGTTAGCTAAACGAGCCAATTCTAAGATCCTGACATGTGTGGACGTGGGGGCTCGTCCGGGATAACTATAACATTGACACCTGGACAGGACGTTCTACTACTACTACCTAGTGACAGACAGCTACTGACTGATTCTTGGCAGGGACCTTTTAAAGTGACAAGACAAATCTCACCTGTAGACTACGAGATCCTAATAAAAGACAAACACAAAATATTTCACATAAATATGCTAAGACCATACCACAACAGAGACAACGAACAAGACGATACGACAGCTTGCACCGTGATAATAGATCACGAAGATGACGATTCTAGCGACGAGATTCCAACACCTACATTAGACACGACAAACTGCTTGAATGAGATCAAGATCAATCCAAACTTAAGTCAAGCAGAGACAAACAGTTGCAAACAGTTGATACAACAGTACAACACCATCTTTTCCGACAACCCAGGACAAACAGAATTAGTACAGCATCACATCACACTCACATCAAACACACCCATAAGATGCAGACCATACACAATACCATTACATTACAAAGAACAACTACATCAGGAAATCATCAACTTAGAAAAAAACAACATCATCAGACGATCCCTATCAGACTTCTCTTCACCCATGGTCATTGTACGCAAAAAGGACAACACAATACGACTTTGCATCGACTACAGAAAACTGAACAAAATAACTGTTTTAGATCTTGAACCAATGGCAAACACTGACGATCTTCTGACAGTACTGACTGACGCTAAGTTCTTTACGACGCTTGACATGTCTAAAGGTTACTGGCAGATAGCTGTACATGAAGACAGCAGACATCTAATAGCTTTTGCCACGCCTTGGGGACTGTACGAATGGTGCAAACTTCCATTTGGGCTAGTCAATGCCCCAGCCACATTCGTACGCATGACACGACTCCTCCTAGCTGACATTCCTAATATTATTTGCTATATCGACGACATCTGTGTCCATACAGAGACAATGACGGAACATATAAAGACACTAGAACAGACACTAGAACGTATCAGACAGCACGGACTGACAGTGAAGCCTTCAAAGGTGAGCATGGCTTACCAAGAGATATCATTTTTGGGGTACAGAATATCCAATGGCTTTGTCATGACAGACAACAAAATTGTCTCCAAAATTCTAAAACTGTCACTTCCAACGAATAAGAAACAAGTCCGCAGCTTGTTGGGACTGATCAACTATTACAGGAGTTTCATTCCTGATTTTTCAGAACTGACCGAGGTTTTTACTAATTTACTAACTAAGGATAAGCCTGAAAAAGTTGTACACGATGAATGCCTACGAAATGCATTTCATAAAGTTTTGGCATACTTTTCTGATAAGAATTCGAATAATCTCATCCTTAAATTGCCCAACATCCGTTTACCTTTCAGATTGAGAACAGATGCTAGCTCCGTTGCAATTGGGGCAGTCCTGTTGCAGGAATACAACAACATCCTGCATCCCGTTTGTTTCATATCAAGAAAACTAAGGCCTCGAGAACGTGCATGGTCCATTCCACAATTAGAGGCACTTGCCTTAGTAGAAAGTGTGACGAAACTATCCAGATACCTTCTAGGACGTCACTTTATCATCGAAACTGACAACAGTCCATTACGGTATATAAATGCCGGAGTACCATCCAACAATATGATTGCTCGCTGGTCCTTGAAGCTTCAAAATTACAGTTTCGAGGTTCGACATATTCCAGGCAGAATCAATACAATTGCCGATCTTTTGTCCCGTTGTCCGACCGACCCAGTAAGCAATGTCTGAGTGCAGTGTGTACTAATACACTCAGACCAACACAGCCACCAATGAGTGAATTTTGTTGCTATTCACCTACTGTGTAAGGTCTATAATTGTAATTGTGATACGGTTAAAAACCGACATGTATAATATACTTATTTTAATTAAGCCATGAAATGAGTGTAGTATAATTGTGTATTGTGTGTTAGAAAGAGAACATTATTAACTGTAAATATACAACAAGAACAGTGTCACAGACGCTTAACCACTTACCAGAAGCGAACTTTACCAGTTAACAGTGACAGCTGTGTGTGAATTTCTTCACCGTGATATTTTAACGACGTGTGCAAATGTGGACTGAACAGTGACTTCTACACCACCTCTTCAGCGAACTTAATCCAAAAGATTCGACACTCAAACATCAGAAATAAGAACAGTCGATCATTATCCAGAAGTTGTGAACACATCGGAAATAAGAACATTCCATCATAATCCGAAAGTTGTGATACTATAACATCAGACACGAACTTTGAGAACATTTTACTATCCGTTACAAAATAAAACCGGAGCAGTTGTGTTCAGACAGTGTAACAGCAACTAAATTTTGAGTTTCGTGTGTACTTCCTGTGTAATTTAAAAAGTACACCAAAATTAGCAGACGATATACAAATATTCAAAAACCTATGACGATTGTAAAATCCTTTTGAATCTATAAAATATAATACACCAATTGGGTACTTATTTATTTTGATTAGTGTAATCTTAGAATCATATCTTGATTAATGTATTCATATTACCGACTTTTTCTCGTTAATATGAAGAAACGTCAAGCAATGACGCTAAGAAATTAAATAATTATTGTAATTTATTGTATTTCTTGAATGTCAAAATTACTTCCCTTGCATTTATGAATTACACCAAGGGCCATAATTTGAAACATATTCATTAATGTGTATTGTATAAATAGACATTTTGTTGCTCAAATGGCTAACACACCGGGTAGGCGTCCACCAAGCATGGCAGAGAGCTGCCAACATTGCAAACCAACATAAGAGCTCCTGGCCAAATGAGGTCAGAGTTTGAGTGTTTAATACGACTCATATAAAGCCGTATTTCAGTCTGGCTAGATGGCTGTTGCAAAACAACCATATTATTACGTTTTTTTCAAATTGCTGCGAGGTAGATGCGAGAAGCTGGTACTACTGATCTGACTGGGTATTATTGCAATGAGGTAACCAGCCATCAGGGGGATGAAACCTGATTTGTGTTAAAAGTTGAACTTCATTTGTCATTTCAATGCAACTTACATTTTTCGTATATATTTCTATGCCATATATGTATTTTCATGCATAACACAGGGAAAGGGTAGACTCTGACATGAAGTTAACACTACCCCAGTATATACATACATCATGAATGAAAGATGGCATCTTTCATTGAGGTACCCGGGGAGAATGTCAGAGCCTAACATGGGATAGCTATGCAGCAACATCGTTACGACACCCGGCGGACAAGAATTGTCGGCTGGCAAGATTGTTACCTGACACGCGACCAGCGGTCAGGCTGACGACAAGACGCACGCATGCCACGTGACCCCACTAGAGGCGGTCATCAAGTTGCGCGCTAGCGACAGACCGAGCTGGGACCGGAGACTGGAAGGACGTGTGCGGTGAAAGCAAGGCGTTTGTGTGGATCTCTGTGGTTGAAAGCCGAACGACTGTCATCTTGAGCGTCAGACTTGTGAGCTGTATTGTGGTTGTGAGCGTCGTGAGTTATATATTGTATATTGTTGTAATTATCGTTCTGTATTTAATATGGCAATAAATCCATAGAACGTTGTGTCGTTGAGTCTTACGTCGAATCACGTTATACTTGTACTGTCTCACACGTGTTAGCTAAACGAGCCAATTCTAAGATCCTGACAGTGTGGTATCATCCTACTGTCAGTACCATGAAAACTTTTTTGTAGCATGTTACTTGAGAGATTGAAAAAGTCTATAGATGAAAGGCTCAGAGAAGAACAAGCAGGCTTCAGACCAAAACGGTAATGCTTAAACCACATCTTCACCCTCAGAATAATCATTGAAGACTCCGTAGAATTTCAGTCGAAATTAATCACCAACTTTGTCGACTTTCAAAAAGCCTTCGACAGTGTCCACCGTCCTTCACTTTCGAATCTACTTAACATCTATGGTTTTCCTGCCAAATATACCAATGTCATAAAATCCTTCTACAAAGAGACACGTTGCTGCGTAATAACAGAATCAGGCAACTCTGACTGGTTCTCAGTGGAAACAGGAGTGAAACAGGGTTGTGTCTTATTACCGATGCTCTTTGGAATAGCTATCGATTGGGTCATGCGCAAATGCACGAACAACACAAATAGGGTATCCATTGGGTTGACAAAATTCTAGAAGACCTGGACTTTGCCGACGACGTAGTGCTTTTGAGTTCAACACACGCAGATGCCCAAGAGAAAATAAACCATCTCCAAAATGTTTCAGGACAAATTGGTCTCCAAATCAACACCGCCAAAACAAAAGCTATTGATCTTACCAACAGTTCTGACGACATCAAATTAAACAACCACGTTCTTGAAAAAGTCAACAACTTCACATACCTAAGAAGCAAAATGACATCTACAGGGTACTCAAAACCAGAAATATCATCTAGAATCGCACTGGCATCTGGTGCCTTTAATAAACTGTCAAACATCTGGAAGTCAAAGACACTCAGCAAACACACGAATCTTAAAATCTTCAACTCATGTGTTATTCCAGTGTTAACGTATGGATGCGAACGTTGGAAGTCAACGGTATTTTAAGATAAAAAATTAGACAATTTTGAAAACAAATGTCTTAGAAGAATTCTAAACCTCCCCTGGACAGATTTTTAGAACCAATACGCAAATAAGACAAGAGACTAAGCAAGATATTGTATCCAATTTTATAAGAAAACGTCGTTGGAATTACATCAGCCATGTACTCATAATGGACAAGACTCCCCTACCAAGACCTCATATGGACACCGTTAGGGAAAAGAAAACGGGGAAGACCAAGAGAGACCCTGCGTGGAACCATCATCAGAGAGGGCTCATTCAACGGCCAAACAAACATCCAAAATCTACAACAGGTGGCAGCGAACCACCAGACATGGAGAACCATGACTTCTGCCCTATGCGCCGCTTTGGGCTCAAAAGGAAAGACTAACTAACTAACTAATTAACACGACGATGATGACCACCTCTGTTGTCTGTTTGAATTCATTATAATTCCAACATTCCAGGTGCTAATTCTAGAAATTCCCCTAGGTGAAAAATCGAAAACCTGCGATCCGGACTTCCTGCGGCTTTCTCCGTATCGCGCCATATCTCTTCTAGCTTGTCTTGTTTATTCATTATGTTTTCCAATTTGTTTCGTGATTGGTTGGAATTTGCAGCTAAAGTTTGTCTACGGAGTGAGAGAGCCAGGCCCACGGTCATCTCTTGTGTTGTCTCTGGCCACATGTACCGCAGGTTATAGGGTTACTATCCTTTACTTCTCTTCAGGTTCCCGTTAATACAGACGAGTATAACCTGTCCCGACATGGATGAGAGGTTACAGTGTTATCATTCTTTGTGCCCCTTAGGATCCCAGAAATAGGCGGCCGGAACCTTGTTACCTTGTTAGGTTATAGTGCTCCTGTTCTGTGCTTCTTCTTGGATCCAATTAATAGACGGGGGAAGTGACGAACTGGCAGAGTTTAAAGTACAACATCATAGAGATGAACGTATCTGTAGAGATGACGCAATAGTATACACATATGGCTCTATACAACTCTGTGAGGCAGTAGTATACACAGATACGTCTATCCACGTGAGAGATAACCATGTAATGTACACACATGGGTCTGTGCAGCGTGGTATAGTAGGCCTCTTTCAGTCCTGAAGGGCTATAGAGTTGTGCCGCTTGGGAGGTGCCTGGCAGCACCGCTGGTGACTGTATAGTCCAATGCGAGAGTGACAATCCCTGTCACAGTTTCCTCATATGTAAGACGAGGCAAGTCCCGCAGTAAGTGACTGCGCTTTGAGCCTGTGCCGCCTATCCTCAGTTTGTTGGATCAGATTGCGCTCAAAGAGCACCAGTCCGTTTCGTACATCTCTTCTCCAGGAGCATCTGTCTGTTGCAACTCTCTCCCACGTGTCTGGATCTATTCCAATGGTTTTCATATCTTGTTTACACACATCTCTATATCGCATTTGGGGCTTCCGGTTGGCCTCTTTCCTGTGGCTAGTTCTCCGAAAAGGAGATCTTTGGGAATACGTTCATCCTCCATTCGAGATAGGTGGCCCAGCCACCGGAGGCATCTCTGCTTGAGGAGGGTGTGCACTGTGTTAATATCTGCTCTTTCAAGCACCTGTTTGTTTGTTATGTGGTCTTTCCATGTTATGCCCAGGATACGTCTCAGATATCTCATGTGGTAGGAATTCAACTTCCTTTCCTGTCTTGAGTACAGGGTCCAGGATTCAGATCCATAGAGTAGTGTGCTAACAACACAAGCTTTATATACTTGAGCTTTTGTACGCTCTGTTAGTCTATTATTCTCCCAAACTCTTTTAGCTAACCTGGAAAATGTTGTGGCTGCCTTTCCAATGCGTCTGTCGATTTCTATCTCTAATGAAAGATTATCTGATATTGTCGACCCCAAATACACAAACTCGAGGACGACAAACAGCGTGGTGTGATGACGTAATTTTATACACACATGGTTCTGTGTGGCGTGTAGAGATGACGCAGTAGTATACACAGATGGTTCTGTGTGGCATGGAGAGATAGCGCAGTGTTATACACAGATGGTTCTGTGCAGCGTGATGACGTAGTATACACTGAAGGTTCTGTGCAGCATGGGGAGTTGAGTGGTATACACATATAGTTCTATCCAACGCGGAGAGATGAAGCAGTAGTATACACAGATGGTTCTGTGAGGTGTAGAGAGATAATGCACTAGCATACACAGATGGTTCTGTGCGGCGTGGAGAGATATTGCAGTAGTATACACAGATGGTTCTGTGAGGCTTGAGAGATAAAGCAGTAGTATACACAGATGGTTATATGTGGTGTGGAGAGATGACGCACTAGTATACACAGATAGTTGTGTGCAGTGTGGTGAGGTGACGAAGTAGTACACACAGATGGTTCTGTGCGGCGTGTAGAGATGACAAAGAAGTATACACAGATGGTTCAATGCGACGTGGAGAAACGATGCATTAGTATACACAGATAAAGCAATAACTAGGATAGAGTAGACTAAAAAGTTAATTTTATATCCTTTACAGGACGTTGCGCTCAACACTAGCATGTTTTTGCTGTTGTGATTTCTTGGCAAGTTTACATTCAGTAGTTTGCCATTACTTTCTGAACGAGATTAGAATAGTTTAGAGCAATAATTGGGATAGAGTAGGCTAGATTAAAGCAATAGCTTGGATAGAGTAAGCTAGGTTAAATTAATAATCATAACGTACTTGGCTGATATAACAGCTGTCTAGCATGGACGGAGTTTAAGTAATAGCTATGAAAACATTGGCTAATATAGCTGCAAACATTGATTTGGCTGGCTTTTTGTTCAATTCTTGTGGTTGTTTTTATAATACTATTTTTCGCCTTACTTTTCGTGTATATAATCAAATTGTGAAAACTTCAGTATTATTCTCAATTTGTTTGTTCCCGAATATCGTTTCTGCACCAAACAATATTCATGACTCTATATATAACACGTGACCACTTTTCATGTTGATTTGCAAACAGAGTTGTTTAATAGTCAGTATGCTCGCTGGATCGGTTGGCTGTAAAAGTGTCAACGATGAGAACACTCATCATAGACTTGGCACAAGTGCTGATGTCTATTTATGAACGACCAATAAACACAGTAAACGGACGGAACAATATACTCAAGGATACTCGAGTTATACGTGATCTCACACAGAGGGGCGTATGCAGGTACGAAGTCCATGTGTTAACAAACAATGTTTCAATGGAGCAATTAGCATCTGCACCGAGTGCCATGTATTATATATATATATATATATATATATATATATATATATATATATATATATATATATATATATATATATATATATATATATATATATATATAGAGAGAGAGAGAGAGAGAGAGAGAGAGAGAGAGAGTAAGATTGGGGTCTTTACAAAAGAGAACAACTACAAAGAATGTGATGTTCTCTTGTGTAGTCACATTAATATCATACGTTTACAACAATAACAGAGACAATAATACAATGCAATATCATCACAGGAGTTGTAAAATGTGTACTTCCGATTACCACCAAGACAGTAAAATCAAGCATAAAAATATAAACAAGCAGTAGGCGTGATTTCATTCTACACAACTACACTGAAACAAAGTAGAGCCAAAAGCAACGTATAATTATTTTGAAACACAAAATAGGAAGTCAAACTCCTCTAGTTTCACGATATCAACTGTTTGTGTCTTATCATCTCATCTTATCTTGTTCCTCTAGTACTTTGCAGTGTCGAAGTTAAGTATAAACAGCGGGGGTGAGCCCTTTTATAGGCTTCGTGTATCTGCTATTCCCTCTGTCTATCGTTTACATGGTCGGCCTCTTCTTCTGCTTCCATTTGGTCTGTACATCATTGCTTGTTGTGGTATACTGCTAGCTGGTAATCTAGTTACACGGCCAAACCATTTGACTTGCTGCCTTCTAATAAAATCTAGCCCTGCTATAATCCCCACTTTAGTCCTGATTTCTTTATTTCTGATTTTATCTCTTTTTGATGCATCGAGTATTCTTCGCAGGAATTTCGTTTCAGTTGTAATATTTCTTTTCTCTTTTTCTGTCATTGGCCAGGTTTGGCATTGGTAGCATAGAGTTGGTAGAACGATTGTGTTGTAAAGTGCTTTCTTAGTAACTATTGATACGTGTTTGTTGTTCTGTTGTTTAGTATTGATACCATTTGTCCAATGAGTTGGTTTGCCTTATTGCATCTATTTTCGAATTCGTCTTCTGATATGCCATTTGATGACATTATACTTCCTAAGAACTTGAAGCTCTTTACTTGTTTCAGGGTGTACACTTTTAGATGAATCTGTGATGATTGTTTCATTGGTTATAGTAATTACCTCTGTTTTACTTGTGCTAATTTTCATGTTATGTTCCTTACACACCATTGTTTAGACTATTCATGTGGTCTTGTAATTCTGCTTCTGATCTTGCTATTAGTGCTTGATCGCTTGATCATATATATCCTCTCGCTATAATTAGTTCAGCTGGCATCTCATCACATCCAGGTGATTTTCCACTCGTCAGGTTCTTTTTTCCCATGCAATTTCATCTAACGAGGGTTCTGTTTCTGCCTCTGCTGTCGTTGGCTCATGTATCTCATTCATGGTTCCGTCGCCCTGCTACTGAGTGAGTGCGTGGTGCGACACTGTGAGCTGTGTATTTCATGTGAAGTGCTTTTGAATCTGCCCGAGTTTTTTTGGAACGTGACTGCATGTTCGGAGCGATGGTAGATGGCTATGTCCCAGAGTTGACCGGTTTTTGCCTTATGCAGAAATGCGTGGCTGCTGGGCTTCTGGTTGACTGCCACTGCCATCGACGATGAACTGTATTTTGTGGACTGTGTGGGTGAACATCTAGGAAACATCCAGATGGGAAAATGGCTGCAGATTCCATCAGAAATGAACTGGGTGTTTTGTGGGGGACTATTGTGTTGACATTCTGGCATTATGCACACTGCATCTGTGCGGGCTGTTGTTTGTCGAGACTCCTGTCTTTTCCACTTTTCACATTGGGCGGTGGGGAGCGTTTTGTATGATATTCACTGGCACAGGAACGGAGCATAATGGGGATGACCCGTTGCTGTGAAGTTGGAACTGCGTCTAACTAACTAACTAACTAACTATTCATATCCTCACTGTCACTCATATCATACATTTCACTGCAGTATTTCAGCCATCTTTCTAAAATTTATCTAGTTTCTGTTCATGTATTTCCCAACATGTCAGAGATAACATTTAATTGAGGTTGAACATTTCTTGTCAATAACTTCATTTCTTTGAACATTTCTTGTGAAATTGCTCAATTCTAGTACAGCAATCTTGTATATATTGGTTTTTGTATTTTCTTGTGTTCTTTCTTATGTCTCGAGTTAAAGATTTATACTTCTTCCTACTGTTATCGGATTCATCTTCTTTCTGTTTCAGTTCCCTTCGTTATTTTATTAATTCTAACGTGTCTGATGTAATCCATGGCTTATATTGCCTTTTCTTGGTCGGATTAAATCTGTGGCTGCAGTTATCAAGATATCTCTATCTTGTACTGCCAATTCAGCAGGCGTCAATTCCTCCTGTATAGACATCAAGGTCCCAAAACCATTCTTCACTTCTGCGTTGTATGCATCTGGCATGTTTGTGAGATCAAAACAAAGTGGCCTTGGTCCTCGGGTAAGCTTTTTGAGTTTTACTTTCACATCTGCTTCTAATAACTGATGATCTGTATCACAGCCTGCACTTCGTAAGGTTTTTGCAGATGTTATGTTTGATCTCCATCTTCTTTGCATTAAAATATAATATATCTGGTATTTGGTACTACTGTCCGGGAACTTCCATATGAAGAGTCTTCTTTGGTGTTGTTTAAAAGTGTGTTGGCTATCGTTAACTCATTTTCTGTGGAAAATTCAATTAATTTGTCTCCTGCATCATTTCCATTTCCCAATCCAAAATGTCCTAAAACGTTTCCCTCGTGTTCAGCTCTTCATGTACCCACTTTTGCATTAAACTCTCCCAATGTTATTGTTATATCATTATGACCAATCTTATGTAATGTGTGTTGCAATGTGCTGTAAACATTTTCAATTTCGTCTTCCTCTGATGTTGAAGTAGGTACATATATCTGTGTCGCAAAAAAGTGATTTTGTCAGGGTTGTCCTAGTTCACGTAGCAGGGAAACCCGTATTTATTAATAGAGGGAATAACCCGCCATGAGATTCACGTCTCGGGGTTTTCTAGTAACCACCTTTCTGTCTTTTCTTATAACAAATGGAACACTGAATGCATGGATTTGTGTAGAACTTGTCTCCTCGGGAAAACGATGAATTATAATTTCTAATTCTGCCCAGAGGCATGATTCTACAAAATCTCGAGTTCACAGGCGAGATTATGGTAATTAGATGTTAATAGCTGACGGACTTTTTCACGTCTTGACCGGCAACAGCAACTCGTCCTTCCTTTTTGTATTCTAAGTTTTGAGGAAAACTTCTACAGTGTAAAGAGGCATGGACCAAGGGGTGGTTTCCATAAGATAAGGTATTCGATTGATATATTTTCCTACACACGATGTGAAGCCGACTATCAGGTTAACCATAGAAGCCGAGTCTCACGTTGACTTTACCGTGAAGAGGTTGGGCCTTGCATATCTAATGAGGGTGAAACGATTTGTTGTTTTGAACGTTGGAACTTATTCTAGACGTTATTATTTTCAAAGCTTTGCCACCACTAGCGTCAAGAACTCTCACCGATACTATCTTGTTAGGGTTTCGTTACAACCGTGGGAAATACGCTTCAATTATAATATATACTTAATATGTAAACCTTTATAGTTATTATATCAAGGATGTTCCCTGCAGAGTAGAGCTCTGGCCAAACTACCTCCTTGTTAAGTAAGGTAAAGTATGTTATAGTGAAAGACGTTCTTAGGAAGCATGGGCGCTGTCTATGCCTCAATATTAAGGGGATGCTACACTAAAACTGTTATACGTTTGAGGGTTCCAGACGGAGCATGGGAGTTTCTACATATACTTATACCAAGTGATGTTATGTAAATAATTACATACTTTGGCTCACAGCGCAGCTCGGGCCCCTCTTGCCTTTATCTTTACTGTCGCCTGAATGGGAATAATATTATGATGTTGCACCCAATTGAGCACCGGCTATCTAGACTGTATCATTATCTGGTGCCTCATTTGGTTTACGTGATAACGCTCTGTTGTGAGAAGTGGAACCTTTCATGTTACATTAACCTCTTGAAGGAAGGGCTAATGAAAGGGATCCGGTCTGCTGTATATCTATTCTAACACAGCTCCCTTGGGAGCAGAAGTGATGTAATTTACTTTAACCCCGTTAAGGCAGGGCTACTGAATGGGTTCTAAAACACCACCCTCCCTCTACATGGGGAAAGAAAACACGTGGAAACCAATATACTTTCTCTCCTACCTGGTGATGAACACTTATATCAAGGGGCATCTTGTGTATACACGGACGAAGGTTCTTCAATGGAGAAGGTTACCTCTTCTCCGCAGAACACCCTATAGAGTGTTTGAGGACTTACAAGATGCCAAATGGACATCTAAAGTCCCAACAGCCAAGAGACTTAAAAGTTAAGTCTGAAAGATGAAACTAAATGGGTGAATGCAGTGAGTGGGAAATAATGGTTTCTTGTGTCCAGAGGTTCCGTATGTGCAGAGTCTGCCTAGACGACCGGACCTATACAAGTTGAGACCAGGTTCTTTCAGGACGGTACTGTTCACTTGGGCTTCCAGTTGGCTGTTGGTCTACCCTACTCAAGTCTTCCAATCAAGCCATCCAGGATATGGTAATCCATGTCCATGAGTGATATGTTTATCTGATGAAATGCCTGTTATGGTAATTGTACTGTGCACTGGAGAATAGAGCAGGTATCTTTTACTAGATTCTCTACTTCAGGGTTTCCTGTTTTGTGATTGTCAAGTGAACACACTTAACTTCGGTCAACCGATGGCGGGTATTTCATAATCACAATTAACTGAGTTGGAAAGTATAACTTTATCGTCACGACGAGGCCTCCTATATATCCAGTGATCGGGTATATCAAGTATAGTACTGAACATTAAACACGGAACCTAGGAGTCTCTGTGGCGAAGTGGTCAAGCCGTTTGACTCGCGCTCCGAAGGTTGTGGGTTCGATTCCGGGCCGCACCCTTCGGTTTACGAGTTAAATGTTTCAGAGACTCATGTGGGTCGTCGCTAAAAGCTACGGAGTTCGTGCTTTGTGCGACGCTTTCCGTACTGCGGAAAGAGACCGAGACATATGGGATAAAACCCGGTGCAATGAAGTCGACCCTGTCGACTTTTAAGCGACTTTTAAGCGACCTTGAGTGAACTGTCGTGTATTGCTGATATCTCAAATTAATAAACAGTTAGCATATCTCAGGTCCCCAAAATGACGATGACAGAAATCCACAGATCGATCATTGTGGTGGGGGGGGGGGGGGGGGGGGCGGGGTTCCACCGAGAGACTAAGGCGCTTGAGGTTCCTGAAATGAAGAAGGTGACCACGTCAACTCAACATTCTGGCCAGTGTCGTGGTGTCTGAAGAATACTGCCTCCAGTCAAGTTTGCAGCATGAGGAAGACTACAGTGGAAATCAGATGAAGTATTCTGGACTCCCGAGGTAAGGACTTTGACCAGCTATTCAGTGATGATCCCTTGGCTTCAGTCAGCCTGATCTGAAAGCTAGACTGGTGGCATTGGTAACTATGTTTATCTGTATGTATGTTTCTCTTCTCTAGATGTCATCTTCTGGTAAACGTTGTCTGAAAGATTATAATTCTGCAATTATTTCCACCAGGGTGTTGTTCCTTGTATTCTAGGGAACGTTAATTACCCGTAGATATTAATAAGAAGATGAGAGTGTGGAAATGCCTAGCTCAGAGAGACTAAGGCGCTTGAGGTTCCTGAAATGAAGAAGGTGACCACGTCAACTCAACATTCTGGCCAGTGTCGTGGTGTCTGAAGAATACTGCCTCCAGTCAAGTTTGCAGCATGAGGAAGACTACAGTGGAAATCAGATGAAGTATTCTGGACTCCCGAGGTAAGGACTTTGACCAGCTATTCAGTGATGATCCCTTGGCTTCAGTCAGCCTGATCTGAAAGCTAGACTGGTGGCATTGGTAACTATGTTTATCTGTATGTATGTTTCTCTTCTCTAGATGTCATCTTCTGGTAAACGTTGTCTGAAAGATTATAATTCTGCAATTATTTCCACCAGGGTGTTGTTCCTTGTATTCTAGGGAACGTTAATTACCCGTAGATATTAATAAGAAGAGGAGAGTGTGGAAATGCCTAGCTCAAGGGACCGTTGTGTCAGCAGAACACCAATCTGGGTCTTTGCCAGATTCTATCCTAATAATCAACTGAGACAGTAAGGCAACCAACCTCATCTTTACTGTTACAATCTGTATGAGCGTTGTGTTTTGTTTATGGCCTTTAAGTATGACAGTACGGATTCTATCTTTAATCGGGTTATATCCAATTAAAGCTTTTGCAGTTATTTTATCTAAACAAAATGCCACGCCTCTGTGGCCTCCGACATTTCTATCAGAATATATGAAAAGACTTCAATTTTCAGTTGTAAAATGTCCCTTGCCTTTCCAACAATGTTCACTAATTCCTAAAATGTGAATATGTAATCTCTCAATCTCATCACAAACTATTTCAAGGTTTCCCTCATACAGACTTCTCAAATTCCACGTTCTTAGTCTCACTCTCCTTCTTAGTCTAACACATGGGATTTCCTGGGTAACACCGTCGGGATTAACTTCGTCAGCACGATTACAAGTACTGGCCCCTGTGTCACACTCTTTCCCAGTGTTATCTGATATGCATGGCCTGGGAGTGTCACCACCAGATCTTTGTCTTATTAGGTTTTCTTTCATAGTTGTTAAGGTTTCTTGGCAAAATTTTCAGAAGGTAGTTTGCCGTTGCTTTCCTTTCTGGCCAGTGACTATACTAGTCAATGGCCATAGCCATTGTCTCTACTGATGAGATCATCTGCCTATCGCCGCAGAGTGCAAGACCATAACCAACAACAATCTGTCGGCTGCTCTCACACTCCATCCACCACCTGCTTCCATGGCTTCGCATAGCCATGATAGTGGGGTGGGGGGCTAAACGGATACTCCACATTGCCCAAGGATTTCCCGTAGACTAATGGAAGAAAGGAACCGTACTAAATACATACATAGAGATTAGCAATCAAGTATGATGACATGAAGTGAAGATGTGTTTCTGATGGCGAGATCAACTAGTCAGTGAGAACAGTGAAGATGTGTTTCTGATGGCCAGATCAACTAGTCAGTGAGAACAGTGAAGATGTGTTTCTGATGGCCAGATCAACTAGTCAGTGAGAACAGTGAAGATGTGTTTCTGATGGCCAGATCAACTAGTCAGTGAGAACAGTGAAGATGTGTTTCTGATGGCCAGATCAACTAGTCAGTGAGAACAGTGAAGATGTGTTTCTGATGGCCAGATCAACTAGTCAGTGAGAACAGTGAAGATGTGTTTCTGATGGCCAGATCAACTAGTCAGTGAGAACAGTGAAGATGTGTTTCTGATGGCCAGATCAACTAGTCAGTGAGAACAGTGAAGATGTGTTTCTGATGGCCAGATCAACTAGTCAGTGAGAACAGTGAAGATGTGTTTCTGATGGCCAGATCAACTAGTCAGTGAGAACAGTGAAGATGTGTTTCTGATGGCCAGATCAACTAGTCAGTGAGAACAGTGAAGATGTGTTTCTGATGGCCAGATCAACTAGTCAGTGAGAACAGTGAAGATGTGTTTCTGATGGCCAGATCAACTAGTCAGTGAGAACAGTGAAGATGTGTTTCTGATGGCCAGATCAACTAGTCAGTGAGAACAGTGAAGATGTGTTTCTGATAGCCAGATCAACTAGTCAGTGAGAACAGTGAAGATGTGTTTCTGATGGCCAGATCAACTAGTCAGTGAGAACAGTGAAGATGTGTTTCTGATGGCCAGATCAACTAGTCAGTGAGACCAGTGAAGATGTGTTTCTGATAGCCAGATCAACTAGTCAGTGAGACCAGTGAAGATGTGTTTCTGATGGCCAGATCAACTAGTCAGTGAGAACAGTGAAGATGTGTTTCTGATGGCCAGATCAACTAGTCAGTGAGAACAGTGAAGATGTGTTTCTGATGGCCAGATCAACTAGTCAGTGAGAACAGTGAAGATGTGTTTCTGATGGCCAGATCAACTAGTCAGTGAGAACAGTGAAGATGTGTTTCTGATGGCCAGATCAACTAGTCAGTGAGAACAGTGAAGATGTGTTTCTGATGGCCAGATCAACTAGTCAGTGAGAACAGTGAAGATGTGTTTCTGATAGCCAGATCAACTAGTCAGTGAGAACAGTGAAGATGTGTTTCTGATAGCCAGATCAACTAGTCAGTGAGAACAGTGAAGATGTGTTTCTGATAGCCAGATCAACTAGTCAGTGAGAACAGTGAAGATGTGTTTCTGATGGCCAGATCAACTAGTCAGTGAGAACAGTGAAGATGTGTTTCTGATAGCCAGATCAACTAGTCAGTGAGAACAGTGAAGATGTGTTTCTGATAGCCAGATCAACTAGTCAGTGAGAACAGTGAAGATGTGTTTCTGATGGCCAGATCAACTAGTCAGTGAGAACAGTGAAGATGTGTTTCTGATGGCCAGATCAACTAGTCAGTGAGAACAGTGAAGATGTGTTTCTGATAGCCAGATCAACTAGTCAGTGAGAACAGTGAAGATGTGTTTCTGATGGCCAGATCAACTAGTCAGTGAGAACAGTGAAGATGTGTTTCTGATAGGCCAGATCAACTAGTCAGTGAGAACAGTGAAGATGTGTTTCTGATGAGCCAGATCAACTAGTCAGTGAGAACAGTGAAGATGTGTTTCTGATGGCCAGATCAACTAGTCAGTGAGAACAGTGAAGATGTGTTTCTGATGGCCAGATCAACTAGTCAGTGAGAACAGTGAAGATGTGTTTCTGATGGCCAGATCAACTAGTCAGTGAGAACAGTGAAGATGTGTTTCTGATAGCCAGATCAACTAGTCAGTGAGAACAGTGAAGATGTGTTTCTGATAGCCAGATCAACTAGTCAGTGAGAACAGTAAAGATGTGTTTCTGATAGCCAGATCAACTAGTCAGTGAGAACAGTGAAGATGTGTTTCTGATAGCCAGATCAACTAGTCAGTGAGAACAGTGAAGATGTGTTTCTGATGGCCAGATCAACTAGTCAGTGAGAACAGTGAAGATGTGTTTCTGATAGCCAGATCAACTAGTCATGAGAACAGTGAAGATGTGTTTCTGATAGCCAGATCAACTAGTCAGTGAGAACAGTGAAGATGTGTTTCTGATGGCCAGATCAACTAGTCAGTGAGACCAGTGAAGATGTGTTTCTGATAGCCAGATCAACTAGTCAGTGAGAACAGTGAAGATGTGTTTCTGATGGCCAGATCAACTAGTCAGTGAGAACAGTGAAGATGTGTTTCTGATGGCCAGATCAACTAGTCAGTGAGACAGTGAAGATGTGTTTTCTGATGGCCAGATCAACTAGTCAGTGAGAACAGTGAAGATGTGTTTCTGATAGCCAGATCAACTAGTCAGTGAGAACAGTGAAGATGTGTTTCTGATGGCCAGATCAACTAGTCAGTGAGAACAGTGAAGATGTGTTTCTGATGGCCAGATCAACTAGTCAGTGAGAACCAGTGAAGATGTGTTTCTGATAGCCAGATCAACTAGTCAGTGAGACCAGTGAAGATGTGTTTCTGATGGCCAGATCAACTAGTCAGTGAGAACAGTGAAGATGTGTTTCTGATAGCCAGATCAACTAGTCAGTGAGAACAGTGAAGATGTGTTTCTGATGGCCAGATCAACTAGTCAGTGAGAACAGTGAAGATGTGTTTCTGATGGCCAGATCAACTAGTCAGTGAGAACAGTGAAGATGTGTTTCTGATGGCCAGATCAACTAGTCAGTGAGAACAGTGAAGATGTGTTTCTGATAGGCCAGATCAACTAGTCAGTGAGAACAGTGAAGATGTGTTTCTGATGGCCAGATTCAACTAGTCAGTGAGACCAGTGAAGATGTGTTTCTGATGGCCAGATCAACTAGTCAGTGAGACCAGTGAAGATGTGTTTCTGATGGCCAGATCAACTAGTCAGTGAGACCAGTGAAGATGTGTTTCTGATGGCCAGATCAACTAGTCAGTGAGAACAGTGAAGATGTGTTTCTGATAGGCCAGATCAACTAGTCAGTGAGAACAGTGAAGATGTGTTTCTGATAGGCCAGATCAACTAGTCAGTGAGAACAGTGAAGATGTGTTTTCTGATAGGCCAGATCAACTAGTCAGTGAGAACAGTGAAGATGTGTTTTCTGATGGCCAGATCAACTAGTCAGTGAGAACAGTGAAGATGTGTTTCTGATGGCCAGATCAACTAGTCAGTGAGAACAGTGAAGATGTGTTTCTGATGGCCAGATCAACTAGTCAGTGAGAACAGTGAAGATGTGTTTCTGATGGCCAGATCAACTAGTCAGTGAGACCAGTGAAGATGTGTTTCTGATGGCCAGATCAACTAGTCAGTGAGACCAGTGAAGATGTGTTTCTGATGGCCAGATCAACTAGTCAGTGAGACCAGTGAAGATGTGTTTCTGATGGCCAGATCAACTAGTCAGTGAGAACAGTGAAGATGTGTTTCTGATGGCCAGATCAACTAGTCAGTGAGACCAGTGAAGATGTGTTTCTGATGGCCAGATCAACTAGTCAGTGAGAACAGTGAAGATGTGTTTCTGATGGCCAGATCAACTAGTCAGTGAGAACAGTGAAGATGTGTTTCTGATGGCCAGATCAACTAGTCAGTGAGAACAGTGAAGATGTGTTTCTGATGGCCAGATCAACTAGTCAGTGAGACCAGTGAAGATGTGTTTCTGATGGCCAGATCAACTAGTCAGTGAGACCAGTGAAGATGTGTTTCTGATGGCCAGATCAACTAGTCAGTGAGACCAGTGGAGTTTTAGTTTCCCCTGAAATTAATAGCTCAAGCTAGCAGAAATGTAGGGTGTGATATATAACATTCACACGGTGCCATATAAACCAAGCTGGCAAGGAAATAAATGTTTCGCAACTAATTTATGAGAATAATGAATACTCCTAAAGTCATAGAGAGTGATGAATATCATGACCATATATGTACTATTTATAGTATGTATGCAACAGGAGGGTATTTTACATAGTACATGATTCTTCTACGGCAATAATGAGTTAATGGCATAAGAGACATGTATTTAAGCCATGAGGATTGAAACAAGAAAGAAAGAACGAAAACTGTATATGGTGCTTAGAAGTAGGTACTCAGATAACTAGGATAGCCTAGATGAATCACTCACTACAGTGCTATAAAATACTGAAATTATGCAAACCCATATGGCAGATTTTCACCAAGATGGTCACGCAGTAAAGTAATGTGTTATTTAGCAATACTTGAAGTCTGGCATCACATCTAAGACAAGGATGCAGTGGTGTTTCTGCCAGGTGTAGCTGCTGTTAGTGGAATCATTGTGACTGAGGTTCTGTCTGAAGTAAAGCATGGCGCTTGAGATATCATGGACAGTGTGTGGTATAACGCTACGTACCACCTATTGTGAAGATGTTTACGTGGAATAGTTACGTCACATGATTCGTAATAAAGGGAGATTTATAACCGGTGGCCTACAGGAGGATGGGGAAGAGAGAAGATAACCACATATCCACTGTCTGGTCACAAAGTATTTTAGTCTTAGACAACACTGGTTGGCATTAGTTTATAATAATAATATCAGATGGGGCAGGGTATATTGTGTCATATTGGAGGTGTTAATGTGAAGCAGACTTATCCAGTCATAAACATTTCAGGAGTAGATAGTTGGTCCCAGGTCACATGGGAATTCACATACGTTGAGGTCTTTAGAAGTAGAAGAGGGTGCCGTAAATTCACTCTACTGATCTAAAAAACAGGCTTGTGTGTGTGTGTGTGTGCGTGCGTGCGTGTGTGTGTGTGTGTGTGTGTGTGTGCATTTGATAGTTAAATGTGTTTATAGCTGGGCAAGCCAGATCTAATCTTCCATCATTGGGCTGCGTAGGATCTGTGTACTATATTGCCACTGAATTGAAGTTAGTTAGTCACGGTTCCAACTTCATAGCAAAGGGTCGCGCCATTATGCTCCATTCCTGTGCCATTGAATATCAGACAAAATGCTCCTCACAGCCCCATGTCAAAAGTGGAACAGACAGGAGTCTCGACAAACCAACAGCCGGCACAGGTATACTATTTATGTATATATTGAACTTTATTTAAAAAAGGTTTACAAATTGGGCATGTAGGCCCGTCTTACATTCGGCCCTTCCAATCACTCATCTTTCGGTCATCAACAGTGCATGATACATTCACATAGGAAAAAAACATTGTCAAATCAATGTTGTAAACATAAACAATGCATATTATCATGTTATGTGACACATCCCTTCTCCCACATAGACATCCCTCACCAACCCACACACATATCCCTCACCCACTCACACATCTCCCACCCATCACACATCCCTCCACCCACTCACACATCCCCCACCCATCACACATCCCCCACCCAACACACATCCCTCCACCCACTCACACATCCCCTTACCAACCCAGACCTCTCGCAATCACCAACACACACATCCCTCACCCACATCCCAACCCACTCACACATAACCCAACCCACACAAACTCACCCACACACATGCTCCACCAACCCACCCACACACCCCCACTCACACAATAGCCTTCACACACACATCCCGCACCAACCCACACACACACACACACACACACACATCCCTCACCCACTAACACATCACCCACCCATACTCTCACATCTTCCCATCCACACACACACACACACATTTTCCCTCCCACCAACACATTTCACATCCACCCACACACCCTACCAACCACACATACATCCCCCACCAACACACATTCCTTCACCGACCGGTTACTTAGTCTAAAAGTTAGGTTTCTCATCCTTGATTTGAGGACGTAAATTACAAGTACCTCAGACGTCGGAGTTGGTTCGCCTGATGGCGAGGAACATTGGTAACAGGGAAAGCTAATCCACACCCTAAAATAAGTCCAGTGCACTATAAATAGTACCACGCTTGAGGTAAAAGCGAGCGAACGCAAAAAAAAAAATAAAAATACAAGTGACTGTACAGTTGTAGTTACGATAACAAACTCGTGACTGGAGTCCTTATTCTACCGTTGTTTGATACAAATTGAGATAGGCAGATTGCTGATTTACAACTAACATAGACAAGAAAACATGTAACGGCATTTGACAGGTGTTAAGCGCCGAATGAGGTTTACGACACAGCAAACAGCGTAAAGAAAACACAATCATTGCTTTGAATAAAATCATTATACAAAATAATTCTGCTCAAATAGATGAATAACGACATAATACGTTCAGATTCAAAGAAAACATACATTAATTGATAAGTGCAATGACACAATATACTATCTATCTATCTGAAGATGTTGATGATAATAATAATAATAATAATAATAATAATAATAATAATAATAATGTTTTGTGACGTTTATGAATAAAACCCCGCGGTGTATTTTATGCACGCAAACTGAGGTGCAATTTGGATGAGGAAACTCCTGGTGTCTGGCATTGTCTTAGGTTCACGGTTTATTTGTCTGCTGCAGTAGTTTCTATCTCACGGATCTTTATAACACCTAAGTGAGTGTGAACTTGGTGTGTTATATGGATGTGAACCATTGACAATAAGTAGACAAGCTGAGAAACACCTAATGACAGTGGAAATCTGGTTTCTGTGGGAAATGCATATAGAACCATGGCTGGAAAGAGAAACCAAAGTCCTTGAAGATACAAATGAAAAACGCAAACTTATTCGAGAAATTATGCGTAGATAGTCAAGTATTATGGGCACATTATGACAAGAAATAAACTGGAAAACATATGGGCAACTGGCAGCATTGATTGGAAATGTGCAGGAGGAAGGCGGAAGTTAAATCCTGGATGGCTTCATCGCATGGTATAATCGAGACAAGAACACAGACCTGATCCAAAACTGGTGATCACGTGAGATGGGGAACCATGATCAGCCGTTTATTGTCTGTGAACAGAAGACACACTATCTCAATGGCCTCAAGGGTTACCGCATCAGTTGATATCACTGCTACTGCTAGGAGCAGCTTTCTTGATGTTCTAGTTATTCCAAACATGGTCATGATGCCGAGATCCTTCTTGGAAGTCTAATATTTCTTGCACACGACGAAAAGTGAACATAGAAAAGGAAGGGTACAGATAGCAAGTATGTACAAATGTATTGAAAGAAGTGTGTAGAATATGGCAATATTTAGTACAGCACCAACACCGATGCACAAGTCAAGATGAACAATATGACAAAGGATAATGACCCAACAACCAGACTCGCTCCGTTCTCCCCATTTCCTTGTTGAGGGCTGGATCCGTTGTGTCCACCTTGCTCCCGCCGAACGTCTTCAATAAGGGACGCCAAATTGAAGTCGCAGTTTACATTTAAGTTGTTCAAATAATCTTTAATAGTTTGGTTCAGCTCTTCGATTCTTTGCCTGTCACTACTGGAAGTGAGGCTGTAGACTTTGGTCACACGGATGAAGCACTTGAAGTAAGGAGTCGTGCGATCACATGTCACTTTACCATCAATGTCTCTTTCTGTTAATGCTACGCCAACGCAATCTCCAACTGTTTTCGCATTTTTGTATCCTGCAAAGAAAAGATGATAAGTGAAAGACAACACATTCTTCTTCTTCTTCTTCTTCTTCTTCTTCTTCTTCTTCTTCTTCTTCTTCTTCTTCTTCTTCTTCTTCTTCTTCTTCTTCTTCGTCTTCTTCTTCTTCTTCTTCTTCTTCTTCTTCTTCTTCGTCTTCTTCTTCTTCTTCTTCTTCTTCTTCTTCTTCTTCTTCTTCTTCTTCTTCTTCTTCTTCTTCTTCTTCTTCTTCTTCTTCTTCTTCTTCTTCTTCTTCTTCTTCTTCTTCTTCTTCTTCTTCTTCTTCTGCTTCTTCTTCTTCTTCTTCTTCTTCTTCTTCTTCTTCTTCTTCTGCTTCTTCTTCTTCTTCTTCTTCTTCTTCTTCTTCTTCTTCTTCTTCTTCTTCTTCTTCTTCTTCTTCTTCTTCTTCTTCTTCTTCTTCTTCTTCTTCTTCTTCTTCTTCTTCTTCTCCTTCTCCTTCTCCTTCTTCTTCTTCTTCTTCTTCTTCTTCTTCTTCTTCTTCTTCTTCTTCTTCTTCTTCTTCTTCTTCTTCTTCTTCTTCTTCTTCTTCTTCTTCTTCTTCTTCTTCTTCTTCTTCTTCTTCTTCTTCTTCTTCTTCTTCTTCTTCTTCTTCTTCTTCTTCTTCTCCTTCTCCTTCTTCTTCTTCTTCTTCTTCTTCTTCTTCTTCTTCTTCTTCTTCTCCTTCTTCTTCTTCTTCTTCTTCTTCTTCTTCTTCTTCTTCTTCTTCTTCTTCTTCTTCTTCTTCTTCTTCTTCTTCTTCTTCTTCTTCTCCTTCTTCTTCTCCTTCTCCTTCTTCTTCTTCTTCTTCTTCTTCTTCTTCTTCTTCTTCTTCTTCTTCTTCTTCTTCTTCTTCTTCTTCTTCTTCTTCTTCTTCTTCTTCTTCTTCTTCTTCTTCTTCTTCTTCTTCTTCTTCTTCCTCCTCCTCCTCCTCCTCTTCTTCTTCTTCTTCTTCTTCTTCTTCTTCTTCTTCTTCTTCTTCTTCTTCTTCTTCTTCTTCTTCTTCTTCTTCTTCTTCTTCTTCTTCTTCTTCTTCTTCTTCTTCTTCTTCCTTCAGTCCGTCCGCCCGCCCGCCCGTTCGTTCGTTCGTTCGTTCGTTCGTTCGTTCGGTTGTTTGTTTTGGACGTAATTGCCTTGTGCCTGCGATATTTGCACCTTTCGGCCGACACAACCTATTTCTTCAGGAATTTGTGACCGGGTTAAACTTTCAGGTTGATACAGCCTAAACACCCGGGATGTGTCTCAAAAGGAGTATTGTTGCTGAACGACAACCCGCGCTTTCAATTTGAAGTCTTGAAACATAAAGTATACAGTTTAAACTTGGTGCCATCAGACTTTCACTTGTTTGAACCCTTGAAAGAACATCTGTAGGGTCAGGCGTTTCCAGATGAAAACAAAGTAATGGAAGCTATAGTATCAGGTTACACACAAAGCCTTTTTCCTAGACGGCAACTACAACCTAGTGGACACGTGGACCAAGTGTGTCGCCGTGTATGGAGACCATGTTGAGAAGTAACACACGCACACTTTCTAGCTCGCTCTATGTGTAAAATTCTTGTTACTTAATGACTTCCTTTCATAGATAAGTTGTCTCCAAACTCCAATAGCACTCAATGACGCATGACTAATTTATGACGACGCTATATAAATAAACTAGACAGTTTGTGGCTGCTTACCTTTAGGCCGAGTTGTTTTATGTTCTATTCCCTTTCTGTCATTCTCCAGAATTTCTTCCGCGATGGCCATAACATCTATATCACAGATAATGCCTTTCTCCGCCAGGCCGTCCTCCAACAGCCTTTTATACAGCCTCAAGTCCTCAACTTTGTTTAATGTCTTGAAGAGATCAGTCTCCTTGTGTAAACACTTGACGTAGTCAGTTATGGCGAGGCAGGTGTCCGCTCCATTAATTAAACTAGCCGTCAGTCTGTCCACACAGCCACCATTGGCTAGAGAGTCTACTGTATACAGACCTGCGAATAGATATCAGTGATATGTTCACTTGTGTTGTACACGGTTGAATAATGATACTGTGTAATGTGACAGACAGATGAATAAAACACCAATCCACATATAGAAAACAACAACCACGCTAGTGATGTTACTCATATTATTTAGTACGAACATGGGGACCGAGCGCATAATCAATACGTTTTAATGCTAGTCGTGATCTTTAAGTTGTGCCATATACACAGACAGACAGACAGACAGACAGACAGACAGACAGACAGACAGACAGACAGACGAACTGGTTTATGCTAGCCTACAGCTACGTGTTTGTCTACTCTAGAGTGAAACAGCAAGAAAGGGCTGTGGGAATAGTCATTGAACCACGGCTAGCATGAGGGATACTATAAATAACATTTATATAAGAAAGAATAATAACAATGAGAATAAAAGAACAAACAATTACAACATTTGTACAAATATACTCACCATTTAATACAAACAAAATGAGCAACAATGCGAGGAATTCTACGAAGACATCCATGACGTTCTAAATAAAATAGATAAGCAGGACAACATCATAGTTATGGGGGACTTCAATGCAAGACTAGAACATAACAGACCGGGCACAGAAAAACATCTTGGAGCATTTGGAGACCAACATAATGATATAAATAGAACGATCTAGATATCAAAAGCCAAATTGATTTTATATTAACAAGAAATAACAGAAAGAGAAATATATTAGATGCAAGGGCAGTGCCAAACTTAAGTATAAACATAGATCACAAAGCAGTTGGTGCCACAATAAGAACCAACAGAAGAAGACAGCACAGACCAGGAAAAAATACATGCCATGCGAATCAGTAAACATTAAAAATCTCAAAGACGAGGCAGTGAGGAAAAATTATGAGAAAGAACTAACTCAAAACCCTAAATAACAACTACAAGGAGATAACGAGAAACGTCTACAAAAAGATAAATGCAATGAGAATCAGAGGAGAACCCCATAACCCAAATGAAGTAATTAACAATGAAAATGGAGAACCAATAAGTGAACAAAAACAAATCCTAATATGACGGATGCAGTACTTCGACCAACTTCTCAACATTTCATCAGATGTCACAGGAATTCAAGAAACCAACACAGATGACACCGAAGAACTAGAACCAGACAAACTGAAAGAAGAAATTATAGAAGCCTTCAGATTAGCCCCATTGAACAAATCACTGGGACATGATGAAATACCAAATGAATTAATTAAAGCAGGAAAAGAAGTAGGAACAGCATGGCTACATAGAATATTAAACCAAGTTTGGGTAGAACAACAGACACCACGAGACTAGGGAAACGCCATAATTATTCCAATTTGGAAAAACAAAGGCAGCAAAAGAGACTGCACACAATTCAGAGGAATTTCACTGTTGAGTCATACTTGGACAATAGTACGCAAACTTCTTTAGAAAAGATTACGAAATACTATAGAACCCCGGCTAAGCTGACCACAACTTGGATTTAGGAAAAACAAAGGATGCACAGATACCATTTTTGCTCTAAGATAACTTACAGAAAAATCAATCGAATTTAATGAAACATTCTACGTAGTCTTTGTCGACCAAGAATAGGCATTTGATAGAGTAGATACAAGAAAGAATTCAACAAAATAGATGAGGAAGTAGCTGAAGAACAATTTGGGTTCTGCAAAAACAGTGGCACCAGAAAAGCAATTATCTGTTTGAGGATATTAATTGAAAAATATATAGAAGTTCAAAAAAGTATACATGTTTATTTTATAGACTACAAGAAAGCTGTTGATAGAGTACAACGTGAACGACTAATTACATGCCTTCAAGATTTAGGAATAGACAGAAAGGACATCAGACTTATTAGTAGCTTGTACTGGGAACAAGTGGCGTCTATTAGATACGGAAATAACTGTTCGTCGCCTACAGAGATGAAAAGAGGAGTACGGCAGGGATGTGTACTGTCCCCAAGCCTCTTCAACCTATACACAGAAAGAACCTTTAAACAAGTTGAAATGCCTGGACTCAGCATCAATGGAAGAATCATAAACAATCTTAGGTATGCTGACGATACCGTGTTACCAGCAGAAAGTGAGCAAGAGTTACAAGACCTAGTAGGTCAAGTAAACAGGCACAGTGCAAAATGTGACTTAGATATTAACATCCTAAAAACAAAAACTATGATAATTAGCAGTGAAAAGGAAAGGCCATCAATGAACATCGCAGAAAACGGACATATGTTAGAACAAGTAACAAGTTTCTCCTATCTTGGACATATAATAACAGATTATGGCAGAAGTGAAATAGAAATCAAAAAGAGAATAGAAATGGCCAAAAATGCTTTCAATGGCATGAAATAAGTATTAACATCTAGAGCGATTAATAATGCATTAAAAAGGAGAATTGTCAAATGCTACGTATACTCAACGCTACTGTATGGCGCGGAAGCCTGGACATTGAATAAGAAACTAGAAAGTCGCATAGAAGCCCTGGAGATGTGGATATACAGATGAACATGTCGTTTTTCATGGGGAAAAAAAAAATCAAATGCAGAGGGTCTAGAAAATCTGGGAATGAAAAGAGAGTTGATGAAAGAAATAAAAAGGAGGCAAGTGAAGTATTTCGGCCACGTTAAACGACTTGATACTCTTATAAAAACCATACTGGAAGGCAAGGCTGGGGGGTGGGGGGGGGGGGGGGGGGCAAGCGAGCAAGCGGTAGACAACGATACAAGTGGGAAGATAACATCAAGATATGGGCGAATCTCAGCCTGACAGAATGTGTTGTTTGTCCATCAAGGATGATGATGATCATTCATTTCATCCAGTGGGGTTGAAAGAATGGAGCCGTGAGTTCTAAGATGGCTGATAAGGCCTATTTTGGGTCGAAATGTTCTTTGACAATGCGGGCAAAGAATGCTTGACGTTCCAAGAGTGGTTTTTCTGTCCAGCCTTTTCTTCACAGCTCTTGCAGCCCTGGTTGCTTCACAAGTGATTGAACCCTTATTTAATGATGTACGCCATAAATTACGGTCTTTAGCAGCAGTCTCGCAGGTGTAGGATAAATTCCAAAAGCTTTCAGTGAGACTTTCAGAGTGTCTTTAAAGCGTTTCCTCTTGCCACCTTTGGAGCGTTTGACAGAATGCACAGTCAAGGCGAGAGACAGACAGTGTTGGATCCATTGCAGCCAACCTTCATTGTGGAGACGGCACCTGATTGATTTATTTATTGAGAGTAGATACGAGGGGAAGTCAATAAGTACGTCACAAATGGCTGTAGAAAAATAATTAAATATGATCAAAACTTAAAACCGGTTTGTTTTTATACATACATTGTCCCGCTATTTCTCAACATAATTTCCACCAACATTGATGCACTTATCTCATCGTTTTATCAGTCATCCCAAACCGGCTGCTTAGAACTGCGTGCTCTGTTTTCTAAACCACGTTTTTACTTCACATTCAATTTCGGCGTCATTCGCAAAATATTTCCCGCCAAGGTTGGTTTTCAGTGGACCAAACAGATGGATATCGCTAGGGGCTAAGTCGGGGCTGTAAGGTGGATGTTCCAGAACTTCCCACCTTAGTTGGTTAATTTTATCCTGAGTTAATCGAGCCGTATGTGGTCTGGCATTGTCATGAAGAAGCAACACTACTCTAATCATCAGTCCTGGACGTTTTCTTCGAATTGCACCATGATTGATTGATTGATTCAGGAATCGACATCACAGCATTCGGGGCATTTCCATAAGAGTTCCGTCCCCATCCTCAGCAGCCAGCGAAGAGTTCCAACACCAATAGTACCAGTAGTAATCTGATTATATGTCCGTATCGCCTTTCCTCTGAGCGTTGAGCGTCGGCCAAATACCCTCGTCACTCCTCGCTGTCTCATTCTTGCCATACTATGGTAATCCATTTGCTCCTCCGAGGTGTACACGTGCTCCCACATAGCCGCAACCACGTCTGCCTTATCATGCATCAATACTCCACCAAGTTTTGCAGAGCGAGCCAATCTGTCCGCCTGTTCATTTCCCAGCACACCGGAATGCCCCGGAGAAAAGATCCAGGCGATGCTTGTCATCGGTGACCTCCGAAGCGAAGCAAGCCACTCCGCACGAAGCCTGCCAGTCCTCACCCTGGTCAGCATGCTTTCTGAGTCAGTTACAATCACGATGTGTGTGTGTGTCGTATTCTCCATCCAGCGGAAAGCTGCACTGACTGCCTCCAACTCCATTCTTAAGCTGGATGTTGTGGTATCATATGCCAGGCACTCCTGCACCAAAAGTCGACCATTAGCTTTGGCTATGAAGCCCCAGCCACTTCTCTCACCTCTTGACACCGAACCATATGTGTAGATAATAACATCACCAGAGTGATTATTGTCCTGAATTAGTAACTAAATTTCCACTTCCGTGGCCTCTGCTGGCCACTCCCTGCACTCCCAGCTCAATGTGATTATAACTCTACACAAGTCTGACTGCTTCGCTGGCACTCTGACCCATTCCTCTCCTCGCTTAATGTTCTCCAAGGGGCACATCTCTCTAATTGTATCCTCCGCCTGAGCCATCCATGATTTCCTTCTTATCAGTCGCTGACCCTTAACTACGTCCAGCGCCTCATGCAGTGCGTGATCTGTGTCTGCATCTACTCTGAGGTATGCCTTCGCCTGCATCACACTGAGCCTACCAGGAACAGTCGGCAGACCAAGTATGTAACGCATACACACTACTGGGGTGTCTCTAGTGCATCCCAGAATGACCCGCATAGCTTCGTTCTGTATGCGCTCTAACTTCACCAGCTGACTCTCTGAGACAGTGAGCAGTCCTAATCCATAATCAATTACTGAGAGGATCAAGTGCTGGTATAGTGTGAAAAGCATTCTCTGCTCTGAGTCCGTTGCAGCCATAGTTTTAAGTGCACTGAGTCCCTTTAGAGATGTCACAACCGTCTCCACATGGTCCTTGAATGAAAGACTCCTGTCAAATGTGATCCCCAGATACTTCAGTTTGTTCTCTCTGCTGACATGTCTACCATATATCGCGAGGCTTGGTACATCAGCTCTCACAATCCTGTTGTCCAGAGAGCACCACAAAACAGCCGCCTTTTCCGGGTGGATGACAGCACTCATTTCTGTGCACCAGTCAATAACTTTATCTACTGTCGCCTGTAACTCCTGGGCTGTTTGCTCCCTATCTCTCCCCTGCCTATATGCAAGAATATCATCTGCAAATGTTAGTATTCTTCCAACCCCTGGTGCTTCTAGGTTTGCAATCTTACTCGAATACACGTTAAAGAGCACCGGTGAGACTGCAGATCCTTGTGGCAGTCCCGGGTTAAAATATGTGGCTCTGAGGTCCATCTAAAATTTTAACGACAGCAGAAGCTGCAAAGTGGGAACGAGATTTCAGGACACAGCCGAGGGTCGCGTGTGTTTAAGGCAGGTGTCGGTGATTGGGAGACACCAGAGAGAGAGAGAGAGAGAGAGAGAGAGAGAGAGAGAGAGAGAGAGAGAGAGAGAGAGAGAGAGAGAGAGAGAGAGAGAGAGAATGAACAAACGAACACACTTTATTTTAAAAGGGAGAGAGAGAGAGAGAGAAAGAGAGAAAGAGAAAGAGAGAAAGAGAGAGAGCAGAACTATTGTGAACAAGGAGTGACTGAAAACACAGCCGTGAGGGTGTTTCAGTTCGAGTTTACATCGGAAGTGTGCTGAGGCGACCTTCGGAGTTAAGAGTTTACACAGCGGAAGGTGACATTGTGAAGCGTGTGCCTCAGACAACGGAGTGGCCGGATGTAAACAAACAAACAGCTGGTCAGCGCTTTCATAGCAAAGTGAAATCAGGAGGGGACGTTTATTTGTTTATGACTTGTCTACATCTATTTGGTGTCTTCACTGATAAATCTACGGGCCCAACCATTCAACAACAAGCAGAACAGGAGCCATAACATATATCATACAATCAGGTGCCGTCTCCGGAAGGAAGGGTGCAAAATCTATGTACTATACAGAGACAAACCATTCAGACAGTCAACATCATCTCCAACTTTGACGACAGTCAGGAATATTTATCACCACGTCAAGGAAAAAGCATCCACGCATCAAAACACTAATTCGTCTTTGGGATCGAGCGTCGTGGTCACTTTAAAAACATCAACCAGGAAGGACGTGTGTGTTTTTGCACCAGAAATTGGTCAATCATCGGAGGCAGCCCAAAATCCTATCAGTCCTTGCTTTAACATCGAATTCGACTAGAAACAGCTAAATACTTTTTGGGATTTTGCCATCACACTGTTGTGCCTGACTGTTTTGTTGGGTTCTGCCATTTAATCTGCCCAAAAGTGTGGTTTTTGTGCGTGATTCAGTTATTCGTATGTGGTCCAGTATTCGTGGTAATTAGGATATTTCGCGGAATTCTAGAGGCACAGCACATTTGATTCTCTTTATGCACATTATATTTTTCTAAGAAGTAGCCATCGAGTTGGCTTGTTTGCGCTTTTGGCATTTGGTCGGTCCGGAAGTACTATCCTGTGCCGTGTTGTCTCTCGTCAGATCTGTGTGTTATTGATTTTGGATTGTTTCTCTTACTTTCTTTCATTATATCTACATATGATATTTGGTTTATCCAGGCATGTGTTCTTATTGTGATCCTTGTGTGATATCTTCTGTATGGATGGTTCTGTCGTTTCGTATTATGCGCACTATTTTTGTTTAATACATAGGCATGTGGAAGTCAGTGTTTTGTATTTTTATGTAATCATATGTCCACGTATCACCTGCCTATGCGTCCTGCATCAAATAGGCATCGTCATCTTTTCATCATCCAATCGTGTGTGTGAGTGTATGTGTGTGTGTGTGTGTATATATATATATATATATATATATATATATATATATATATATATGTGTGTGTGTGTGTGTGTGTGTGTGTGTGTGTGTGTGTGTGTGTGTGTGGCTAACACCATTTCCGGCAACTTTCTACAACTATTTTGTCACATATTTGATTTGGTATAGATAATATCCCTCCTGGTATAGATAATATAATAATGGTATAGATAATATCCCTATATATATAATACAGAGTATAGATGAACAATGGGAAATGTTAAGGGACTCCATTCATCAAACTAGCAAAGAAGTATTACCAGAGAGAGGCAAAATAGCTAAGAAAAAATGGATGAATGAAGATATCTTAAACCTGATGGACAAAAGAAAACAGTATAAAAATAACAAACAAGAATTCGCTAAGATAAATAAAGAAATAAAAGATAAATGTGGGAAGGCTAAAGAAAGTTGGTTAAACGAGCAATGCAAAAAAATTGAATTAAATTCCATTAAAGATACAAAAAATATGCACAGACAAATCAGTGAGCTTACAGGAAAAAAAATAAGAATAAATACAGGGTGTTTGAAATCAAAAACAGGAAAGATAATATTAGAGGAAGATGCTATAATGAAGAGGTGGAATGAGTATATAAGAGAATTATATGAAGGAGAAAGGGCAGAATTAACAGAAGATAGTAACTTAGAAGGTCCACCTATTCTGAAAGAAGAAGTCGCTGACGCTATGAAACGTATGAAGAAAGGAAAAACAGCTGGGCCAGATGAAATCACAATAGAAGAATTAGAAGTATTGGGAGAATTTGGAGTAGATATATTAACCAAAATGTTGAATGATATTTACAGCAGTGGATATTTACCCAGTGATATGCTGAAATCTGTATTTATAGCTATACCAAAAAGACCAGGAGTAATTGATTGTGAAGATTTTCGTACAATTAACCTTATAAACCATATCACTAAGCTTCTACTCAGAATCATAATGAGAAGAACCAAAAAGAAAATAAAAATGGAAATTAGTGAAGAACAGTATGGATTTGTGGAAGGAAAGGGCACAAACAATGCAATTTATACATTGCGGACACTAATAGAAAGGTCAATAGAGAAACAGAGGGACATATATTTGTGCTTCATAGATTATACTAAGGCATTTGATAAAGTGAAACATGATGAACTGATTAAAATGTTGGAAGATATCAACACTGATGGAAAAGATTTAAGAATAATAAAGAATATTTACTGGAACCAAGTAGCAGCAATTAAAATGGGAAATAAAGAGGGTAGTTACGAACAGATAAAGCTAGAAGTACGACAAGGGTGTGTCTTGTCACCAAATCTTTTCTCCCTGTATAGCGAAGTAATAATGAGAGAGATCAAAGAGATGCCAGGAATACTAGTTGGAGGTTATAATATAAATAATATACGCTATGCAGATGACACAGTATTGGTGGCGGATAATTCAACAGACCTACAACAATTATTAGACGTTGTAGTAACAGAGAGTGCAAGGAAAGGACTCAACTTGAATATCAAGAAAACAGTAACAATGGTAATATCAAAGAAAATGGTGACACCAAAATGTGACATAGAAATAGAAGGGAAAATCCTTAACCAAGTTGATAATTTTAGATACCTAGGGGCATTTATAACATCAGATGGAAGATGTACAACAGAGATTAGGAGCAGAATAGGGCAGGCAAAAGCCGCATTTCAGAAAATGAAGAGTATCTTATGCAATAAGTCACTGTCACTGAATGTAAGAAAGAGAGTGCTGAAATGCTATGTAGAACCAGTTTTGCTGTATGGCAGTGAATCTTGGAATGTAAATGAACAAATTAAGAAGAAATTAGAAGCAACAGAGATGTGGTTCCTGAGACGAATGTTGCGAATTCCTTGGACTGCCAGAGTAACTAACGACGACTGCCTGAAACAGGCTAATGAAACTAGAACATTATATACAACAATAAGACAGAGACAAACAGCTTTCCTCGGTCATGTGATGAGAAGAGAGGCATTGGAGAACATCGTAACAACTGGAAAGATCGAGGGGAAGAGAGGCAGAGGTAGACCAAGAGAAGTGATGCTGGATGGATTGAGACGGTGGCATGGAGGAATATCAGCAGCAGAGTTGATCCAGAAAACCAAAGACCGAGATCTATGGAGAGCCATGAACGCCTACGCCAGCCGGCACGGCACTTGATGATGATGATGAATATCCCTCCTCACTACAAGGAAGACTGAGATAGAGAAGAATAATAGAACCGTTTTGGGGACAGTGTCCCAGATTCACAGTAGGACCACGAGTGATTGTGTACAGAGTGAGATGACCAATATTACTAATTTACTACATAGTGAGTGTCTGAGTACTCTGAGTATTCGCACAAGACAAGCAGTAGTGTCTTGATATGTACAGTTGATTGACAGACAACAGCGTGTCCACTATTAAAAAGAGTCCAACGTTGATGGAATACATTGAAGCAGGCGAACGATTGGGCCTGACCGACAGAGAGTTACAGGAATTTGCGAAAAAAAATTGAAACAACAACAATGAGAGAGAGAACAAAAACAAGCTGAGAGAGAACACAGACAGATTGAACGGGAAGACAAGCGTCTACAGGAAGAGAAAGAAACACAAGTAAAACTATAACTTGACAAGTTAAAACAAACAAATGCTATCGAAATATAAAAACAAAAGTATCAGTTTGAGATGGAGAAGGAAATTGCACTCAAGAAATTAGAGCTAGCGTCGAATGGACAGAGTTATAAAGGCTGAAGAAATTCGCACTCTTCACAGCGACTAAAGCTGCCATACTTTACATATAGAGAAAATATGCAGCCATATCTGGACAGATTCGAGGCGGTGGCTGAGGCTTTAAAAATACCAGAAACTGAATACGCCACGCGACTGAGCGAATATCTTACGGGAAGGCCTTGGATAGCATGTTCAATCTACCAGTGACAGAAAGGAATAATTATACTATTCTGCGTCAACGATTGCTTACGAAGTTCAATCTAACTGAAAATGGGTACAGGACTAAGTTCAGACAATTTGTGCCAGAGAAAAATCAGGACTTAACAGATTTTGTTAATACTGTGAAGAATATATTTAATAACCGGCTAAAGCTAGCAGAAGTGGGAGTATACTTTAATTGTTTAGTGGACCTGATACTACGAGACAAGTTACTATCGTCATGTAATACAGACTTAGTGGCATTCTTTCAAGAACGCAAACCAAAGGACATTGAAACGATGTCCAAGCTAGAGCAGAACTACGTGACTGCACATCCAAATGGCTCAATTGGCACTCAAATTGATAAGGAAATAGTCTGTGCACCCTATACGAAACAGGATCAGAATTCAATCATTAGACCAAGGTCGAAAAGTGTGGACTCAGCACATAGGTATGAGCAACAAAGACCTCAAGACAATGGTTTCCGTAGCAACCATTTTGGCAAATCAGGACGTTACCCATACCACAGGGGGAATTTTAAGAGGCCTCATAATAGTTATTCTGGATGCTTTAATTGTGGCAGCTGGAGGCACACAATAGCAGATTGTGATGTACAACCTTCCAATGGGCCAACGAATAACAGGAAAAAGGATATTATTTATTTCAAATGTGGTAATATAGGACATACCCGATATCACTGTACGATGGAGGAAACTGAGCACTCAAATGCAGCGCAAGTGATTGAGACAATCAATAATGAGAGTAGTAGTGGAAGCAAACCTTTGTTTGATAGAGACAATCAGTCTGTCTTAATGGGGGGGGGGGGGGGGGCAACCATTTTCAGCAGGATCAGTAGTACACTCAGTCCGAAGCTGCACCATGTGTGGGTTAACGATAGTCCAGCTTTAACCCTTCGGGATTTAGGATGTACGACCATAGGAGTAAGAAAGAGCTTGTACATCCCTCGGATTACATAGGAGAAACGGTTATATGCACAAAGTTTAATGGAGCAGTAGAATTTAATCCATTAGCTGAGATCACAGTGACAACACCATATATCATAGGAAGAATGACTGTGTGTGTTCTGGACTCCCCAGTCGCAGACGTGATTATTGGAAATGTGCCATCAGTTAGAGAATGTGCAGAAGAGGATGTAGATACCTGGTACTACAAATATGGTGTACGAAGTAACTCGATAGTTACAAGAAGACAAAGTAGATTAGTGACTATAGCTGAAGAAGAAGCGACAATTGAAGTTGACAACCAGATAGAGAGTAATGATAGCACTAGTGATCAGGAGAAGACTGATCTCAAGCAAAGCTTTAGTGACGTGACTGTCAAAGACAAGACAGCACTCTTGAAAAAAGTTGTCAGGTATATAGTACTCCAGAACATAAGCGATTAACGAATGAGAGGTGGAGCTTCGAATGGAAGAATAATAGTATCAATTGCCAGTTGTCAGATGACAAGACGATATGCAGGCAAGGTGGGGTACCATTAGAGTCTAGAGAACTGAATATGAGAACAGCTCATGATGTGTTGTGTGCAGAGCACATGGGAATAATGCGTACACAACAGAGCGTCATGTACAAGTTTTATTGGCCGGGATTCAGTAAAGATAGCGAGCTAAGCAGCGGATCCTGTGCACAGGTACAAGCGACAGAGATGAAAGTTAGGCCAGTTAAAAAGATTGTTAGTGATATCAATGACCCGGTGTTAGAGATATCCAAAATGTATTTTAGGTATGTCGTGACCATAGATGTGAGATTCTACAAGAACCCCTGCCAATCCCCTGCAATCTCATCCTTTCCACATACGGGTTTTCAATCTGTTCCTCCACCTTCTTCACCTGTTCCCATAGGCGCACGACCGCTCTCCCTTGTCCATGAGTAATCTATCACCAAAAGGTGCATTCCCTGCCAGCCTATCAGCCTTTTTATTCCCCAGCACTCCGGCATAGTCAGGGCAAAAAATCCTTACACTTCTCACAATCTGTGACCTCTGAAGCGAGGTAAGCCATTCCACACGAAACATTACTTTCTCCACTATACTAAGCATACTCCTTGAGTCCGTGATGAAGACAATGTGGGTTGCAGTGGTCTCCTCTAACCACGACGGAGTGCCGCTGTGACTGCTTCCACTTCCGTTCTAATGCTGGAGGTTGTCGCGTCATATGCCAGACTCTCCAATTTCAAGACTCGTCCATTAGCCTTCGCAATGAAACCCCAATCACTCCTTCTGTTTCTCACCACTGACCCATCAGTATAGATCACTATGTCACCTTGATGTGTATTACTCTGGATCAGTTGTTGCACCTCAAACTCTGTGTGGCCCGCTTGCCTATTCTCTCTGCACTCACGACCCAGTGTTCCTATTACACGGTGCCAGTCCGTCCTGTCTGCTGGTACTTCAACCCACTCTTTTTCACGATTGATGGTCTCTAGATGACACACCTGACGTATAGATATTTATTCCAAGAGAGAAGAGTGGTCACAATCGTAATTGAATGCTCTGCGGGCTCTTGTAGCCCTGACTGTGCTGGACTTAGATATCAGTACATACCAGGGGAGGTGGTCACTTCCAGGTCTCCAAGAACACTTCATTTTATGTCTGATGCCGCCTCTTGGGATACAAGTGCCAGGTCAATGGCCGTGTCAGGATTCCCAAGTTCCATTGCCAGCCTAAGTGGTGTCCCGTCATTTAGACAGACAACATCCGTCTCAAGCAAAGCCTCAGCGAGAGCAGTACCCTGTCTTTTCTCTCCCGACCTGTCCCACTCTTTGGCACGTGCATTGAAGTCACCAAATATCAGATACCTGGTACCATGAGTATCCATTGAACCTTTCAACCAGTCCCAACTCTCTATGCTTAAGCAATATTTCCCAATTGCATATATATTTATTAAGTTCCATCTGTATCTGCATATTATAATCTACATCCCCTGCACTCCTTTACTTTCCTGACTCCACACACTCATTTCCAGTATCGAATGCTGGACGCCGTCCTTGACCACCAGAGCCTGCCCATGTCTTCCCTGCCCGGTTGGGTTTATGTAACATGCATAGCCAGGGCACTTACAAGAGTTTGTGTTCAGTTCTTGCAATATCAGGACACCAAAATCGTAGACAGGTTTCTCCAAACTTGGTCCTCGCTGCTTAGCACTACGGCAATTCCAATACACAAACCGAATATTTTTTAGTCCCAAAACGATCCGTTTTCCTCCTACCCGTTATGGCCCCAGCCCTTTTCTCCCCCCCCCCCCCCACACCTTCCTCTACCTCCTCTTCTTCTCCTCCGCTTCATTTTCTCCCCGTTGGCCGATGTCAAATGTATCGAGCACAAAGCACACATTCCGTTGGTTCGGCGATAATTCTTCTTATTTTCCATAGTTGGTTTGATTTAAAGGCAGGAACTAATCGGTCACGCTTTTAAAGCCTGTGTGCTAAGAAAGGGGCATGGGATGTCCCGCAGGAGTCCATACGCTTGGCGCCGCCCCGCCTGCATACCAGACGATCAACGTTCACAACTAGTTTACCTGTGGCCTTTCAGTCTTCGGCTACGTCTATCCACCTTTAACTTGGGGGTGTATAATCGGAGTTTTCCATCTCTTAGATCAAAACCTCATGGGCCCCATCTACCCGGGGACAAGAGGTTCTAACACCTCAACCCGCCTATCGAACACATTAGATAAATGTATACGGGGAACAACAAACAAATAATACACAATATCTATCAAATATCAAATAGTTCATAATACAATACACAGTCAAAAACGCTGCACCACCCTGTGTTAGTGCATAGAGAAAGCCCAGATGATATCTTCTTTGTCACTTGTCTCTGCCAATAACTGCTACAAACTGTTTCCCATCATAATTGAACATGTTGAGTAACTGTCCATTCTTTCCCCAGTTGGCAAAAACCCATCTCCACAAATATTGCATTCCCTACAATTTACACAGCCAAGCCGTATCAGTGATCTGCTGAGCAACAGAAGTTAGTCTTCTGAGACGAGGTCAGAAAAAGTCTCATATCCTTGTGACTGTGAGTCGCCAGCTGATGCATCGCCTTCTACACCTTTGCTGTCTCCCTTCTTAGTTCAATTGCATCACCTCTTCCGTGGCTGTAAGCTTGCGCCTCACAAATGTGAAGTACGCGATCATACCACCCATGAGTTAAAGCGTCGTGCCTGACTAGCAGAATATTCACCGCCTGACATCAGGGGAATATAATCGTCTTTCGGGCGTTCCTTTGGGTCTGTACATATCCAGAAGTGAATCATCAGCACTGAAGGTAGTTAGTCTAAACCCACCCAAGTGTTGCATTTCAACTTCAGAGTTGTATATGACCACTCTGTGCAGCACATATGGAGCAGTAAATGGCAACGTCCATCCGCCGCGCTGGAAATTTGGCCACATATGATTGCATGTGTGATCATCACTCCCTGAGTCTCTATCCACAGCCATTGGGAAGCGACAACACGCTGAGTAGTAATCTTATATCAGCACTGAACGCTGCTTTAAGGCTACATATCTACCTCCAACGACATGAAGGGAACACACGCCAGCTGCCATAGCTGCCTCAATTTACCTGAGTTATCCCGTGCTACTATGAAACGCGCAAACGAGCTAATGTGTTTTAAATACATCCCAAACCGTATTGTCCTGTGTGGATGTGACAGCCTTAGTGTCAGACGTGTATCCTGTAAATCGTCATGAATAGTGGCACCATTCTGTGAACGCCTCTTTCACTGACACCCAAACTAACCCATCTTACATGGGACACCAGAAGATACAACGACATAACAATGGTAATTCTACAACAGAACCTGTTGTAGAATTGTGGCAGACACAATGGATATGACTCCAAGGCTAGTTGCTTTCTTGGCTGCGCCTTCGTCTCCCACGTGAAAGTCAGTTGAATGGATTTCCCATGCTATCTAACGGAGCCAAGGTATCGCTAGCGCTAGACAACTCTGATGTTCACCAAGACACGCCTCCATTCGTTCGCTTTCTTGCCACATTCCACTGTGACAAACCAGGTAATAATGACATTAGTTCTGCTGATAATGTTGACATAAGTGTAGTCGATGACTGGACACCAGTAGGAACACAAAATAGCGATGATCTCGAAACAGGACTGCTGCTAAACGGATGCATGTTGAAAGTTAAGTGGGACAGCTGGAGGACGTTACTTGCCTCGCATCCTGTGTTCAAGCGTGGCTATACAAAATCGAGCGTCATGACTGCTTGTTAGTTCTGCGTACAAGTATCTGCTGCAACACCGTGTACTGGAGAATGTCCTTGTTCTAGACAGATTTGGTATCTTTCCTGCTGGCTAGTAACATAAATTCTTTGATCTCTTGAATCTGTTGAGGCAGTTAACTGCCGGCGCGCGCACACACACACACACACACACACACACACACACACACCCACCCACCCACCCACGCACGCACGCACGCACGAACGCACGCACGCACGCACGCACACACACACACACACCCACACACACACACACTCACACACACACAGAGACAGACAAAAAATACAAATTCGCCCTAACGGAGGGAAAGGTTTCACACCATCTGCAGCCAGCACTGTTAGTATTGGATCTATCGCTGGCTGTTGAAGATAAGGACGGAGCGCTTATAGAAATGTCGCGAGTACTGTGATGTCGCTTCAAGTCTCAACTCAACTCAGTGAACACAAGATAACTGAGAAGCGATGAAATTACGATGCCGCTGGATAGGACACACATTGAGAAAACATTGTAATAGTACAATTAGACAGTTCTTACTCTTTAAAAAAAAAAAAAAAACGAAGTTCATGGAGAAAGACCTAAATTCACACGGAGAAGAGAATAGTCCCAGATGGATAATGTCAGCAGGGCATGAATGGAGCTGCAGGATATAGCTCAGGTTGTGGAGACTTCGAGAGGCCAATGCTCCACTGGGAGATAGAAGGCGGGCCAGAAGGAGAGTGATTACTGTATGACATAATTACATAAAGGGTGTCCAAACAATACACTCACCTTGTATAAGAAGCAGGCATGTCACTATCTTCAGTAAATTTAACATGTTGACGGCTGACAATTATTGTAATCTTACAAGTTCAAATGTACAGATTTACTAAACAGATACGTCAAAACAGTGATAATCTTAGTATTAGGAAGGAAGACTAAATAAAACTGCTGTGAAGGAAGGTTCGCATACAATGACAAAACGAATGTATGTCTCTATTTTCATTGGATCACCAATGTCGTTGGTAAACTGATGGATTTACACTCGGTGAAGTGTGTGTATCCTGTTAAATAATTGTTATATCCGAATAATTACAAGGGGCTTCTCATAAGTCTTTAGCCTGACCATGAAGGAGTAGGCGGAGAAAATTTAAATTTGGCACAGTGCTTATTCCTTCTCAATGTAGCCACCACCTGAATTTATGCATTTCTGCCATCTCTGCGTGACATTGAAAAGACCTTCATAATAAAACAACCTATTTTTCGAACTAAACCAGTTATCACAAGCCAGTATGACATCTTCGTCACTGTCAAGACGATTTCCTTTCAGCTGTATTTTACGATTTGGTGAATCCAAGTCTCATCTACCGTCCCCATGGTCTTTTACATGTTTTTCGACCACCACATGTTGAGCAACTGGCCACAGCAATCAACCCGTGTTTGTTTCTGTTCACATGTCAGCAGGCGCGGGGCACACACTTTTCTCATGTTCAGTCTGTTGTGTAAAATTCTAAAAACTGTACTCTTACTCAGTTTTGCTGAACCCGATATCTCTGCAATTGTCATTTTCCTATCCTGGCCTATGATTTTCTTCACTTTTGCAGCATTTGCATCATTGCACTCTGAGGACGGTCGTCCTGGTCTTGGCAGATCTGCAACTTGGGAACGGCCACACTTAAACTGCAAACACCAATGTTTTTTACAGAAGCATACGAAGGACAGACTTCCTCAAACACTGGCCCCATCTCCCTGTGTATTTCTGTAGGTGTTTTACCCTGTAACATCAAGAATTTTATCACAGTCCTGGCGTCTGATTTCTCCATTATTTCTGACAAACCGTTGGATGTACAGATCTGGTCAATAGGGTGTGTTGTGCCATGCACCATATCGGGAAAACCAGTTGAGGTGGGGCATTCATAATTCATATGTTCATTACAAATTGAATGAGCTATGCATGTGCAAAATCTCAATTTTCTCCGCTACTCCTTCATGGTCAGGCTAAAGACTTATGAGAAGCCCCTTGTATCTCGGCTTATCAGATACTGCAACATAGAACCTCATCAGCTACTAGCTGTGTAATAATAGATAAGAGAAGTAAAGACAGCTGCAGGATATAAAACAATAGGCATTAACAACAGTTAGGTATGTGCAACGCCTGCAAAAAGAAGTGAGAAATAATAAACACAGACATTGTGTGCATACCTTACATCGAATTCCATTACGGCCAACAGAAATCACTGGGGGAAAATATCAATGATGATATTAAAAAATAATAATAAAAAAATAAAAAAAATAAGATCATCAAAGAGGAAAATTACGTTCCGCAACAAGTCTTCAATTGCGATGAAGCGGGCCTCTTCTGGAAGAAAATGCCCAAAAGGACCTTTATCACCCAGAAGGAGAAAGCACCGCCGGGGCACAAACCAATGAAGGACAGGCTAACTCTGCTGTTCTGTGCCAATGCCAGTGGTGACTGCAAGATTACGTCAATGTTGGTCTACCACTCAGAAAATCCTCGCGTCTTTAAACGCAACAATATCCAAAAAAGCAAACTGCCTGTGATGTGGAAGTCTAAAACTAAATCATGGATGACGAAAGCCATCTTTATGTCTCCACCCGTACCTTGAAGTCTGCCTGGACGAAAGTTTGGCCATCGTGTGTACCAGAGAGAGAGAGAGAGAGAGAGAGAGAGAGAGAGAGAGAGAGAGAGAGAGAGAGAGAGAGAGAGAGAGAGAGAGAGAGAGAGAGAGAGAAGAGTTCGAAGGATTAGAGGCAGACGCAGCAGCTGTAGTGAGTGAGATTGTGTCCTTGGGCAAAAATATGGGCCTGGAAGTCGATGGAAACTTGGAGGAGCTGATTGAGGATCACAGTGTAGAGCTTACCACAGATGAGCTTGTGGATCTTCAGAATGAACAGCTAAAGACATTAAAGGAGGAGCAGTCGTCCGATGATGAGGAGCCAGTGATCGTTTCAACTGCCAGTTTTAAAGAAATTTGCAGGAAGTGGGCAGACGTCGAAGACTTCACTGTGAACCATTATCCAAATAAATTTGTTGCTAACAGGGCAGTAAACCTGATGAATGATAACACAATGGCCCACTTCAGAAAGATTCTCCAGCGAAGGAAGCGATAAATTTCCCTTGATAGTTTCTTGGTGCAGAAAGATTCACAGTCGGCTGCCAAGAAATAGCGACAAAAACTCCTGAAACTAATGATTCAGAATATCAAAGAAAGAGACAAATTTCCCATGATCGTTTTCTTGGTAAGAAAGATAGACTAAATCTTTTTTAAATTTTACATTTGGTTGTTTTATTTGGTTGTTTTCTTTCTCTTTATTTAATACGTGAAGTACACGTATTCTTTGCGTTTTGTCAGGTAACCGACCGGACGTTAAAAAAAAAAAGAACGATTCTTTCATCTTGAAACAGATTGTCTCTATTTCACTGATTTCAATGTTTCGGATAACGAACGTTTCGGGTTAAGAACCGAGTTCTGGAACGAATTAAGTTCGTAACCCGAGGTACCACTATACTTCGTTGCTAGTAATGAGGCGCAAAAGTTCAGTTGTGGAAGATTTCAATTAAGAAAATGTGGAACCGAAGGTGTTCAGTGAGATAGATATGGATATAAAGAGAGGAGTCAGAAGAGTTATGCAGAGGCATCTACAACAATAATGAGTCCCGCTGGATGGACGCATCCCAAAGAGTTGAATAACTGGCTTTCAATGTTAAGCCAATTACGCAATTAGAGTAGCATGGCTTCAATGATGTGACACCTACATCGTCACTCTACATTTATCACAAATATTAAAATGGTAAGAGACAGGTCAGATTTTTGTATAATATAAGTGTTCCCTTGGAATCAACGACTGGCAAGAGAAGGTACACCAGAGAGACGAATGGAGACGGATTGTATTTGCAGCAAAGAACCTCAATGGCTCGGAACGCTGAAGAAGAAGAAGAAGATAAGTGTTCCCTAAAGCGGTCGGCTAGGTGTCTACAAGTCTGTTCAATATACCAGGGGCTTCTCATAAGTCTTTAGCCTGACCATGAAGGAGTAGGCGGAGAAAACTGAAATTTGGCACAGTGCTTATTCCTTCTGAATGTAGCCACCACCTGAATTTATGCATTTCTGAAATGTCTGTATGACCTTGAAAAGACATTCAGAATAAAACAACCTATTTTTCGAACTAAACCAGTTATCACAATGTAACAGTAGTGGAGTACTGGGGTATTATTAGGATCTAGTGGGAAACAGCTACAGCACGATTGAGCATTGGGACTGAAAGCGGTGAGAGATGCTCAATCGTGACGTAGTGGGTTGTCTGGGGGCAGTTTACATCACGCCTTTGAGCTGGGAAGAAGCCATCTTGTCATCATGAAGAAATAAACAGTCTTTGAATAAAAACCCAGTCTTTGTTGGTTCTGTACTCTGTTACAGGACTGATTTTGGAGCCGCTTAACCAGGATTCTGGATTTTGCCGTCGCGGACTCAATGCGAAGTACTAACAAACCGCAGAAAACGATGGAGAATTTTTGACAAACACCTTTCTCCGCTTGCGGCAACAAGAAGAAGAGGGAATTTAGAATCCTGTGGAAGAAACAATTAAAAGATCCAGACCAGACTACCTTTTGAGGCCTGCAACTTAGAACAAACGTTTTTTTTCCGAACAGTCGTTTGGAACTGCCATATATATGGAAATCAGTTTTCGGATGGAGCTACTGTCTGTTGGAGGT
>JACEFZ010016509.1:0-79849 GCA_014155875.1 Cepaea nemoralis | reverse complement strand
ACTTGCAGTTTCGGTCATCTATCTCTGGTTCTCCCTCATCTTCAGTATACTCAGATATCTCTGGATACGGGATTCTGGATAATAAATCGGCACAGGTGTTTTCCCTACCAGATATGTATTCTACTTTTGCGTTATAACCTTGCAAATTCAGCGCCTATGTTTGTATTTTCCTATTCTGTACTGGAGCCTCTAGTAAAGATTTTAATGTCATGTGATCAGTTTTAATAATGAAATTGGTGTTATGTAAGTAATAATTTAATTTCTATGGATTAGCGTAGGCTTCTTTTTCTACTGTCGACCACCTTTTTTTGAGACTTACTAAGTGTGTGTGACAGAAAGTAGATTGGTCTTTCGTTCCTAACTCCTGGTATTCTTGAGTTTTCTCCTTCATATGGTTGCGTTAAACATGCTCCTATGGCATTATCTGAAGCATCTGTATATAAAATCAATTGTTTGTCTAGATCTAGATGTGCCAATAATGGGACTACTGTTAAACTATTTTTCAAAAAATCAAATGCTTTCTGACAATCTTCATTCCATTTAAATCTAGCGTATTTGCAAGTCAGGTTAGTGATGGGTTCTGCTATTTGTGCGAAATTTGGAATGAACCGACGATAGTACCCATACATACCGATAAAAGCTCTAACTTCACTCACGTTGGTCGGAGATGGTAAATCTCTAATGACTATCACTTTTTTCGGATCTGGTTTAATTCCTTCTCTATCGATGATGTACCCCAAGTACTTATCCTGGACGTCCGATAGTTTCCGCATGCTCATGCCCGACTGAACTGATCTCAGCGTTTCCTGACAGGATTTTCCAACCTCTAGTTGCGAATCTCCCGTCATACATCAAGGATACAACGCATGCGTTACTTTCATTCAACTCTCTCCAACTGACTCCTGGGAACACATACAAACTAGTCCTAATGGATGTATGTTCCCTCTATACCTCCATTCCCCACGCCGATGGCCTCAAGGCGCTACAGTTCTTTCTGGATCAACGCACAGATCAAGCCATCCCTACACGCACACTTGTGAGACTCGCTGAATTGGTCCTCATCAATAATTCCTTTGAGTTCAATGGCCACTACTTTGAACAAATCAGCGGTGTCGCCATGGGCACTAAAATTGGACCCAGCTACGCATGTGTATTTATGGGACATCTGGAACACCAGATTGAACTTAGCTACGGTGGTCTTCTCCCTTCTTTTTACCGACGCTACATCGATGACGGGATAGGTCTCACTGACATGTCAGAGGCGGAACTGAACCGTTTCATAAATTATGTCAATAACTTCCATCCATCGATCAAATTCACCTCAGAAATTTCTACCACCTCTGTCAATTTCCATGACACCACCATCAAGTTAAACCCTAGAGGCCTGACGACCTCCGTATACTATAAACCCACTGATGCTCACGGTTTCCTCCTGTACAGCTCATCCCACCCCAAAAGCTGCAAAGATTCCATCCCATATTCCCAGCTACTCCGCCTTCGTCGTATCTGTCAGGACGATAATGACTTCCTCGAGAGAGCCCACGAAATGCTGGACTTTTTCCGCAGACGGTCCTACCCAGAGGACGTCTTGTCGACAGCTTTCTGCCGCATAACCCAGGTCTCGCGGGAAATGTCCCTCGCCCAGCATACGCGACCTCCGAACAATGAACCCAAGCTTATCCTCACCTTCCACCCACATGCCTATGCCATCAAGCACATTTTTCAGAGACACTGGTCCATCTTGGAATCCGATCCTACCACTCGTGAGGTATTCTTCAATGGCCCCAGGGTAATTTTCCGCCGTAACCAGAGCCTCAGAGACCACCTTGTGCATAGTCGCCTCCCCACGGTTACCTCATCCGTGGGAACATTCGAATGCCATCGTAGGAACTGTCTGACATGCCCATACGTTGTTCAGGCACCAGAGATTGCATTTCCCCGAGGTACCTTCACCTTGAAAGATTCTTTCACTTGCACATCCCGCAATCTGATTTATGTTATCATCTGCAAACGATGTGACATGAAATACATTGGCCAAACGGGCAGACGTCTTGTGGATCGTTTCAGGGAACACCTCAGGGACATCAATCAGGGCGCTGACAAACCTGTCCCCAACCATTTCAATTCCTTCAACCATAATGGAGCCGACGATGCATGTGTCACCGCACTAAAACCTTGCTTCTCCAATAGCGGCGTCAGACTTAAAATTGAATGCCAACTAATCAACAATCTGGGATGCATCCACCCAGTCGGAATTAATACGGTTGTGGACGCTACAGTATAACTGTGGCATCTTCCCTAATTGTTCACACTATCTATTACTATGCTGTCCCCCCCCCCCCCATATCTAACTTAATTGTCCTCACTTTTCTATATTTTCATAGCAGACTGTTCACATATTTTTGGCTACTCCAATCCTTTTTGGCAACCCATTTATAATTCAGCTGGCCAAGTCATCTTTCCGGCCTCACGTGGCTAAGTTATAGATCGTGTGTTAGTGTATTGTGGTCTTTCGTTTGCTGTATCTCGTTGTTAGCTGTGTTGTCATTGACAAAGATTCTGAGAATCGAAACGTCTGTGTGTCGTATTGTATGCGTTCGTGTGTATTTTATCTTATTTTATTATTCATTTTTATATTTATTGAGTGCTTCTGATTTCGGATTTTTCACCTGTATTTCGCGACACGTGGATCTCCTTGTAAGGTATGTGCAACGTTTGTTGATGTTCAGTTCGTTTTTTCTCGCAGGAGTCTAAAATACCTATTTGTTTCCATTTCATATTGTTATATCCTGCTGCAGCCGCTGCTTTTTCTCTCTATCCCAAGTACTTAATTTCTGTTGTTAGAAACTCACATTTACTCAGTTTCAGTTTAACATCGTGTAGTCGTAGCCTATCAAAGACTAATTTTACATGTTTCAGGTGGTCTTGTACGTCTCCTGATGTATAGATCAAAATGTCATCTATGTACACCAATGCGAACTTTTGCATGCCTTCTAATACTTGATTTATTAATAACATATAATGAGAAGGGGCTGTCTTGACCCCAAATGGCATACGTAAAAATTCGTAAGAACCCACGTGAGTACAGAAAGCACTTTTCTTCTGAGCATCTGGCGACATGGGGATACACCAAAATCCCGACCTAGCATCTAGTGTAGTGAAAAAAGTAGAACCGTTTAGCAATCCCAAAATGTCATCTATCACTGGTAATGGACATGCTACATTTTTGGTGATCTTGTTTAGCGCCCTATAGTCGCAGCAGAATCGATGTGAACCATCGGCTTTGGTCACTATTACAATCGGAAATGACCACTCTGACTTTGATCTTGTTATTATTCCTGCTTTTAGCATATCCTCTATTGCTTTTTCTACAATTTGTCTATTCCTTAAAGGAGTTATATACGGTTTCAGACTAATTGGTGGGTGATTTCCAGTATCTATTTCCATAGTAACTGTTTTAGTCTTCCCCAGTTCTAAGTCGTTAATCGCAAAAACATCTTGGTTCTCTTTTACTAGTTTTTCTAATATTTCTTTATTCTCTGGTGAAGCTTTTAACTGTGATAATAGTTCTTGTTCTCTCTTCAAGAGTGACGTTGTTTTGTCTACCGAATGTATTTGGGATGGATGTTCTCTGAATGCATGGATCAATTCATCATTCTGTACATTTCAACTTCTTCTACATCTATTTCTGATATTGATTCTTTTCATAGGGGTTTCTGGATAGTTATTTCTCGACATTTCTTCTCCTCCTGTTGTTAATATGTTGTTAGGATCATGTGCTACTTTGGCGATCACACACCCTCTATACAATTTAATCTCCTTCCCTGTGTTGTTAATAATCATCACTGGAAAGCTAAAGTGTTTGTCCAATGTTATTATTCCATCTGGGACTTCTAAACCAGGTTCGTCTATTACCTCTTTTTCCAACTCTGTTATTGTCACTGTTTGTCCTATCGAAAATAAGGATTTTTTAAAATCATTTTTGCCTGTATCAGATTGACCGTCTGTGGTTTTAAGGTCATGGATGTTTTTACTCTGACCAGTGCCGATACTTGTATATCATCCTCTAAATCTACATAAAAATCTTGAAATCTCAACTTATGTAAGTCAAAATAAAGTCTTACACTATTTTTCAGTAAGAAATCCCAACCTAGGATCATGTTCCTACTTAAATCTTTGACTACATGGAAAAGGTGTCTCACATTTATCCCTCCTAATTTGAAATTTATCATCATTTGACCGACCACCTCTAAATTTTGTCCGGTTACAGAGTTAAGGGTGTCCTGATTCCTGAATATTCTGAAATTCTGTAATATGCGCTATAAGAATTTTCCCTTGATCTCGCTGACTCAATCAATATTCTAATTATAAATTTTCCTATTTCTATTATGCATGAACTGGGATCAGTCATATTCACTGAGAACTGTTTTATTTCACCAAGTTGAGACCACTTTCTATATTCTCTATTTCTACTTGTCCTCCTATACTTGTCTTTCGGGTAATCGAGATATTCCTTAGTTCTTAGGACCTTTTTATTTTTCCTCCTACCGCAGGTCCTACTCAGTAAGTGGGATGCCAGTTTCCCGGACCTCGTAATCTTGCACAATTCCTCTGCCTGTCTTCAAAATTTCTACTTGGTCTATTATTAACACTTCTATTCTGTGCACTAACCTGAGCACGTCGGTTGCTACAAAATCTATAACTGTGTCCCTTCTGTCCACAATTCCAACAGACCATATTTGTACTACCTACTGTCTCTCTTATAGGGTTTCTCATTTGTCTTCCTCTATCGTCAGTACTTTCATTATTTCCCTGCAGTGTCTGTATTTCTCCCCGTCTTCTCCATCCATACCTTGCTTGTCCTATTTCCATAGGTTCCTCTATTCTGTTTTCTCTATTGCTTCCTACTTCTCTTCCTACCCTTAACCTAAATCTCCTTCTCAAACTTTCTTCTTGTACAGCTATATCCACTACCCGTGACAACCTAGCTGCATTTTCCCTCATTAGCTTGAATTTCAGTCCATCCGACTTTATTCCATCCACGAATATTCCAACCAGCATCCATTCTACCTCTTCCCCTTGTACATTCTGCCCTAGAAACGCCTCTTCAGCTAGATTAATTAGCCTATCACTATACAGCTGAACGCTTTCTCCATTTCCTTATCTAGACTGTCTCAATACTGAAAATGCGTGTTGGGGATCTGTGATCTCTGCGTATTTATGTGCTAAATCATCTTTAAAATGTTCCCAAGTCTCATCTATTCCGACTTCTAATTTTCTCCTAATATGGTCCGACACTGGCGTTACACTTGTCTGGTAAGCAAATTTTTTCTTCTCTTCATCTGTGGCTCCTACCAAAAATGCATGTTTCTCAATAGCTACAATCTATTTTTTGAAATACCTTGCCTGACTACTGAATTTCTCCATATCAATACCTATGCTCTATTGTTTCAAGGCTGTGTCCAACTTAGATATGACCCTACCTACCCTACATAGAACTTGTGTCAAGGAAACTTCATCCTGTGCCATTTTACTGTCTTTATTAACTATATTAATTAACTTCAATCAATTATAGTACTTAATTATAATAATGTAATCACATTTATAATAAAAACAAGATTTTACCATTAAATTTACATTATTCAGCTTGGCTTCAACAACGGCGTAGTAAGTCTGTAATTTCCAACCAACGACAACGTTCTTCAAACTCGTAGGTCCCGTAAACTTCCCAACGATAGCATGTCGGCTTCGGAAAACATGTTGGCTTCTGACTTCTGGCTTATGACCTCTGACTTCTGGCTTCTGGCTTATGACCTCTGACTTCTGGCTTCTGGCTTCTGGCTTCACCCCTTGGGCAGCTAGTAAAAAGCAAATTGGAACTGTCCTTACTCTTGGACAGTTAGTATAAGGCTAGTAAAAGGCGATTTTGAATTTCTTCAGCCTTGAGCGGTTGGTATACAGCGATTAAAAATTTCTTCAGCCTTGAGCAGTTGGTAAAAGCGATTTGACATTTCTTCAGCCTTGAGTAGTTGGTAAAAGGCGATTTGAAATTTCTTCAGCCTTGAGCAGTTGGTAAAAAGCGATTTGAAATTTCTTCAGCCTTGAGCAGTTGGTAAAAAGTTATTAGACATGAAGTCAAACTTGAGCGGCCTTCAAAAATAACCGACTGAAAATGAAGTTGAACTTGAGCGGCCTTCAAAAGTGACTTGAAATTTAAATGTTACGCCATCTCGTCAGCCTTGCGCGTGCAGTTGACAACAAAGTTGATGGCGTCTGTTCTGTACAAGTTCCCAGATGTGCATCAATACAATCTGAATAATTTGATGTGTGGTTTGGAGAACACTTCGTTTGGCCGCGGCAACTCGAGCAGAAATCCTGGTCACGGCACCATTTCGTGTCCTGTAACAGGGTAACAGGACACGAATGCAACTGAAGGAACGCACTCAGTAGAAATAGTCTGAGTTTATTGTTGGAGGCATGTTGTTCATATCAAAAACGTATCATCATTATACAAGTGTAGACTCACATCCTGCTGGGCCGAGAACTGGGTGGTAACTAATCTCTATCCTGCTTCTACGTCAACGCGTGAGCGTCCCTAGATACATAACTACTGGGTGCTCACGCGTGCATCACCTAATAGATCCGTTTTCCCTTTGCACGCCATGCCAACTAAACCCCTTGAACAGAGCTACTCTGTTATATTTGTAGGTAGGTAAACAAGTAGGAATGCGTGCAAGCGGGCAGGCAGGCAGAGGCAGATAGGTAGGTAATTGTTGAATAAGTGAAATAGTGGGTTAATGAGTAGGTAGTTAGTTCGATGGTAGGTAGTAGGTGAATAAGTGGGTAAGCAGGAAGGGAGGGAGGTGGGTGGATAAATGGGTAGGGATATTGAGTGGCTTCAGCTACATTAGTAGTTAACTAGGTATGTAGGAAGGTACGTTGGTAGTGTGGTTAACAGCTGGTAAGTATTAGGAAGGTAGGTAGGTTAGCAAGTATGTAGGTAGAGTGGCTAGTAGGCAAGTAGATAGGTACGAAGGTAGGCAGAACACGAGACTCTAGCACAGACATACCGGATTCTTCTAAAAGGCAGTGAGTCAATCGTGTATGAATAAAACCCTAACTGATACAACTAACGAAGACAACAGATCCAATATAAGGGCGTGCGTCGGGTTAAAAACATCACACACACACACACACACACACACACACACACACACAGAGAGACACATAAGGGAAGCAAAGAATAGCAACACTGCAGCCTACCATGCATGTCGTAAGAGGCGACTAAGGATGCTATGGTTCCGTCGCCCTGCTACTGAGTGAGTGCGTGGCGTGACACTGTGAGCTGTGAGTTTCATGTGAAATGCTTTTGAATCTGCCCGAGGTTTTTTGGAATGTGAATGCATGTTCGGAGTGATGGCAGATGGCTATGTCCCAGAGTTGACCGTTTTTGCCTTATGCAGAAATGCGTGGCTGCTGGGCTTCTGGTTGACTGCCACTACCATCGACGATGAACTGTATTTCGTGGACTGTGTGGGTGAACATCTAGGAAACATCCAGATGGGAAAATTACTGCCGATTCCATCAGAAATGAACTGGGTATTTTGTGGGTGACTATTGTGTTGACATTCTGGCAGCGGCATTATGCACATTGTATCTGTGCAGGCTGTTGTTTGTCGAGACTTCTGTCTTTTCCACTTTTCACATTGGGCAGTGGGGAGCATTTTGTGTGATATTCACTGGCACAGGAACGGAGCATAATGGGGACGACCCGTTGCTGTGAAGTTGGAACTGTGACTAACACACACACACACACACACACACACACACACACACACACACACACACACACACACACACACACAATAGGAAGAAAGTATAAGCACAGTGTATGGTTTACCTGCAGATCCTCATAGGACACAATATAAATGTTCATATCCGGGTTTTCTTTGATACCTTTCTCCCAGCTTTTCAGGTACTCAAACATACTGTTGTTGTCCAATAAGCCTTCAGCAAATCTGACGGAATCAATACTGAATTTCAGTCAGTACAGAATTACAATCAGTACAGACAGTGAGATCAACACCTTGTGCCACATTTATTAAAAAAAAGAAAAAAGAAAGAAGATCAAATGGTTTGGCCATCTCTTTAGTATGCAGCATCATCAACTACTAGCACTGGCCCTACATCAGAGATCATCTGCGACGAGAGCAAGAGGACGCCCGAGAGGAAAATGGATTGACGACATCAAAGACATTGTACAATCACACGGAATGACACTATTCAGTGCCACTCATCGGGCGCTGGAACGCCAATTATTCATCCCCACGGCGCTTGACGGCAAAATTTGAAGATGATGGCAGAATGACAATTTGTGGCGCCGTTTTTGTGCCGTGTTATCTTTGTGCAAAAATATACCTCATCTCATCGAATTTTGTTCCTCTTTTACATTGCGGTGTCAAAGTGAAGTACAAACAGCGAGAAAGTGCCCATTTAAGGGCTTCATATATTGAGATTCCTATGGGCTCTGTTATTCCCTCTGTCTATTGTTTACATGGTCGGCCTCTTCTTCTGGTTCCCTTTAGTCTGTACATCAATGCTTGTTGTTGTATATTGTCGGTTGGTAACCTAGTTATATGTTTTCTTTCTAATGTAATCTAGCCCAGCCATTACTCTAATTTAGTCTACGTTGCATCATTTCTGCAAAATTACAACACATCGAAATTAATAAAAGACTTCATATTCGTTTGATGATCCCGGGAACAATGGCACGAGAGCAGTCGTGCAAGGGTTCGATGCCAACTCTCTTCTTTCGCTGTGCCAGGGAAAGAGTAGCTACATATACCTCCTTACATTCGGGCCTACAAGATGTGATGGTACTAACGCTTCACGTACCCACAAGAGGTTCTTGCTACGGGGTGTTTTCCCCCGTGATCGTTTAAATTGTCGGAAGATATTCAAATCTGGCAGGTATTAAGATATAATCGCATGCCTTCTTCTTCTTTGTTTTCTTCTTCTTCTTCTTCTTCTTCTTCTTCTTCTTCTTCTTCTTCTTCTTCTTCTTCTTCTTCTTCTTCTTCTTCTTCTTCTTCTTCTTCTTCTTCTTCTTCTTCTTCTTCTTCTTCTTCTTCTCTCCTCCTTCTTCTTCTTCTCCTCCTCCTCCTCCTCCTCCTCCTCCTCCTCCTCCTCCTTCTTCTTCTTCTTCTTCTTCTTCTTCTTCTTCTTCTTCTTCTTCTTCTTCTTCTTCTTCTTCTTCTTCTTCTTCTTCTTCTTCGTCTCTTTCTCCTCCCCCTTCTCCTCTTCCTCCTCCTTCTTCCTCTTCTCCTCCTCCTCTTCCTCCTCCTTCTTCCTCTTCTCCTCCTCCTCCTCCTCCTCCTTCTTCTTCTTCTTCTTCTTCTTCTTCTTCTTCTTCTTCTTCTTCTGCGAATCCTCCTGTATCTTCTTCATTCGAAGGGAGTACGCCACAGATGGTTGTCAGTGAATTAATTAATCACGAACCGTCTTCACAATGAACGTGTTCTCACATCAAAAGATAGCATATCAGAAGTGATTTGTAATCATACTGGAATGGAATAATGGTCATTGATTGTGTCAAACCTGGGCCTTCCAATGTCTCAACTACTGTTAGTTAGTTGCATATCCTTTACAGGACGTCGCAGTCAACACCTGCATTTTTTTGCTGTTGTAGTTTCTTGGCAAGTTTATGTTAAGTAGTTTGCCATTGCTTTCTGAGCGAGCGGCACCCATACCATTTCGTAAAAAACCAACGCAAGGCGGTCTGCTGCCAAATCACCTGCAGCTGTATTTCGAACGCGGGTATGCGGGATTGTGAACTCCGTCTGTAACACCTTCGTTACGGAGCCGGCAACTACTGTAACCGCTCTAATTGGAGTTTGATATATTTGGGGTGGTATGTTAGCTATTTTAAGTGTCACACGACATTCTACAAGTTAGCATGTGATATTATTTCTCTGAGGCAAGAGAATGTCTAGAACAGTGGTTCTCAACCTTTGTTGGCCCATGCACCCCTTCACCATATTTTCAGAACATCATTCCTCCCCTTTCATATTTCCTCCCTATAAACACACTCCCTCCCCCTGGGCCCCTACACAGTATACGTAAAAACGGAAGCTAAATTTTATACCACATACTAGAACAAGTCTAGACATCTACATAAAACGTGATTTGTGGGTCTACTTCCATTCATCCATCATGAGCCATGCCGATAAGCGTGGGCGGTCATGTTTTGCCAGCTCACTTGATCATCAGAGTCGTAGATCAGCTCCGTGTTCCTGTCTCGACCATGCCACGTGGCCAAACCATCCAGGTATTTACTACTCGGTCTTCCCCCTTGGTCTCTTCCCTTCGATCTTGCCAGTTGTCACTAAGTTCTTCAAGTCATTTCTTCTCATAACATGCCCAGAAATGTTGACTTACGTTATGAAATAAATTTCAGAAGGGCGAGAATTACAGAACCGTAAAGTATGGAGGGAAAAACAATATCAAGTAATCGGTTCTTGTATTAACGCGATCTTGAAATAATCTTAATTTCCCCCTCCCTCTCCTCTGAAAACCCTAAGATTCCCCATGGGGGGGGGGGGGGGGGGGGGGGGAGAAGGGGTAATAATCCCCATCGGTTGAGAACCACTGTTCTAAGAGTTCTTCTTCTTCTTCTTTTTCTATTTCTTCTTCTTCTTCTTCTTCTTCTTCTTCTTCTTCTTCTTCTTCTTCTTCTTCTTCTTCTTCTTCTTCTTCTTCTTCTTCTTCTTCTTCTTCTTCTTCTTCTTCTTCTTCTTCTTCTTCTTCTTCTTCTTCCACCACATTCTATTTCTCTGTCTGTCTCTTTCTCCTCTCTCTCTCTCTCTCTCTCTCTCTCTCTCTCTCTCTCTCTCTCTCTCTCTCTCTCTCTCTCTCTCTCTCTCTCTCTCTCTCTCTCTCTCTCTCTCAAGAATACGCATCACATTAAATCCTCACTCAAGAACATTCATCACATGCCATCTCTCTAAAAATGATCATCACATTCTCTTCTTTCCACGATTACTCATCACATTCCCTTTTCCCCAGGAATACCAACTACATTCTATTTTCTCCAAGAACACTCATCACATTCTATTTTCCCCAAGAATACTCATTACATTCTCTTTTCTCCAAGAACACTCATCACATTCTATTTTCCCCAAGAACACTCATCACATTCTCTTTTCCTCAGGAATAATCATCACAGTCTCTTTTCCCCAGGAATAATCATCACATTCTCTTTTCTCCAAGAAAACTCATCACATTCTCTTTTCTCTAAGAATACTCATCACATTCTCTTTTCCCCATAAATACTCATCACATTCTCTTTTCCCCATAAATAGTCATCAAATTCTCTTTTCCCCATAAATACTCATCATATTCTCTTTTCCCCATAAATACTCATCATATTCTCTTTTCCCCTTAAATACTCATCACATTCTCTTTTATCAAAGAATACCCATCATATTCTCTTTTCTCTAAGAATACTCATCACATTCTCTTTTCTCCAAGAAAACTCATCACATTCTCTTTTCTCTAAGAATACTCATCACATTCTCTTTTTCCCATAAATACTCATCATATTCTCTTTTCCCCATTAATACTCATCACATTCTCTTTTCCCTCATAAATACTCATCACATTCTCTTTTCCCCATAAATACTCATCATATTCTCTTTTCCCCATAAATACTTATACATTCTCTTTTCCCCATAAATACTCATCACATTCTCTTTTCTCCAAGAACACTCATCACATTCTCTTTTCTCCAAGAACACTCATCACATTCTCTTTTCTCCAAGAACACCCATCACATTCTCTTTTCTTCAAGAACACTCATCACATTCTCTTTTCCCCATAAATACTCATCACATTCTCTTTTCCCCATAAATACTCATCACATTCTCTTTTCCCCATAAATAATCATCACATTCTCTTTTCTCCAAGAACTCTCATCACATTCTCTTGTCTCCAAGAATACTCATCACATTCTCTTTTCCCCATAAATACTCATCACATTCTCTTTTCTCCAAGAATACTCACCACATTCTCTTTTCTCCAAGAACATTCTCTTTTCCACATAAATACTCATCACATTCTCTTTTCTCCAAGAATACTCATCACATTCTCTTTTCCCCATAAATACTCATCACATTCTCTTTTCTCCAAGAATACTCATCACATTATCTTTTCTCCAAGAACACTTATCACATTCTCTTTTCTCCAAGAATACTCTTCACATTCTGTTTTCTCCAAGAATACTCATCACATTCTCTTTTACCCATAAATACTCATCACATTCTCTCTTCTCCAAGAATACTCATCACATTCTCTTTTCTCCAAGAACACTCATCACATTCTCTTTTCTACAAGAACACTCATCACATTCTCTTTTCTCCAAGAATGCTCATCACATTCTCTTTTCTCTAAGAATACTCATCACATTCTCTTTTCTCCAAGAATAATCATCACATTCTCTTTTCTTCAAGAATACTCATCAGATTCTCTTTTCTCCAAGAATACTCATTACATTCTCTTTTCCCCAGGAATACTCATCACATTCTCTTTTCTCCAAGAATACTCATAACATTCTCTTTTCTCCAAGAAAACTCATCACATTCTCTTTTCTCCAAGAATACTCATCACATTCTCTTTTCTCCAAGAACACTCATCACGTTCTTTTTTCTCCAAGAATAATCATCACATTCTCTTTTCTCCAAGAATACTCATCACATTCTCTTTTCTCCAAGAATACTCATCACATTCTCTTTTCTCCAAGAATACTCATCACATTCTCTTTTCCCCATAAATACCCATCACATTCTCTTTTCTCCAAGAATAGTCATCACATTCTCTTTTCCCCATAAATACTAATCACATTCTCTTTTCTCCAAGAACACCCATCACATTCTCTTTTTTCCAAGAATACTCATCACATTCTCTTTTCCCCATAAATACTCATCACATTCTCTTTTCCCCATGAATACCCATCACATTATCTTTTCCCCAGGAATAATCATCACATTCTCTTTTCCCCATAAATACCCATCACATTCTCTTTTCCCCAGGAATACTCATCACATTCTCTTTTCTCCAAGAATGCCCATCACATTCTCTTTTCTCCAAGAACACTCATCACTTTCTCTTTCCTCCAAGAAAACCCATCACATTCTCTTTTCTCCAAGAACACTCATCACATTCTCTTTTCTCCAAGAACATCCATCACATTCTCTTTTCCCCAAGAACACTCATCACATTATCTTTTCTCCAAGAACACTCATCACATTCTCTTTTCCCCATAAATACCCATCACATTCTCTTTTGCCCAGGAATACTCATCACATTCTCTTTTCTCCAAGAATGCCCATCACATTCTCTTTTCTCCAAGAACACTCATCACTTTCTCTTTCCTCCTAGAAAACCCATCACATTATCTTTTCTCCTAGAAAACCCATCACATTCTCTTTTCCCCAAGAACACTCATCACATTATCTTTTCTCCAAGAACACTCATCACATTCTCTTTTCCCCATGAATACCCATCACATTCTCTTTTCTCCAAGAACACCCATCACATTCTCTTTTCCCCAAGAACACTCATCACATTCTCTTTTCCTCAAGAACACCCATCACATTCTCTTTTCCCCAAGAACACCCATCACATTCTCTTTTCTCCAAGAACACCCATCACATTCTCTTTTCCCCAAGAACACTCATCACATTCTCTTTTCTCCAAGAACACTCATCACATTCTCTTTTCCCCATGAATACCCATCATATTATCCTTTCCCCAGAAATACTCATCACATTCTCTTTTATCCAAGAATACTCATCATATTCTCTTTTTCTCCAATAATACTCATCGCATTCTCTTTTCTCCACGATTACTCATCACTGACTAACCTGATAAGAAAAGATTTAAAGTCTCCTGTGAATTTATAATACTCATTGAGTCGCTGCACGTGATGGTAGTAAGAAACCACCACATCTTTGGGGTTTCTGTAAATAAATGCCACCTTCACACGCTTCCTAAGCATGTCCTTGGGCTGCACTTCGAAAAACTGTGGACCAAAGAGATCTTCTATATTAAGACAAAATAATCAACATAATTAAACTGCTGTTGGTACCATAAGTATTTTGACTTTTCGCTGGTTGTTGCAGATGAGTACGGAGCACTCGTGGGACTGTCCCGTATGCTGTGATGTGTTCTTGACTCAACTCTACCTAGCTCAAAATGGTCAATCTTGAGAAAAGGCATACGATGCAGTTAGTATTTTAAAATATGGATTGTGCCGTTGCAATGATATGAAAACATGTGGATTACACACTCGTCGACCTTCCGTTACTCATCGAACGCTGTGTTACCAATGTAAGATAAGCACAGTGCTAGAAACAGACAGACGTAAAGGCAACATCGTGTGAGATGAGATGCATAAGAAACGCAGCTGTGAAAACAAGAAAAGATAGAGAGATGAAAAACTAAGAGCAAGTGTTTTGATAACATCGATTACTGATTGTATAGAACGACAAAGAATTAAATGGTGCGGATATTTAGCTAGAATGGAGCAAGATCAACCAGCGATTGGAGCATTCAAAATGAGAACATCGGTATACAAGGCAAGAGGATGACCCAGAAAGATACGGCTACATGGAGTAACAGACAATCAAGAAATCAAATATGACACTAAGACAAGTAACAAGATAAGCGAAACACATAATATTGCATCCACCTCCACTCCGCAACGCTTCAATGAAAAAGAGGTAGGACACACAAAACAAAGAAGAAAGAATATCCTTCCTTGAGTATTGACTATACTTTTGTATGGTTGTGAAGCGTGGACAATAAGCAGTCAAGCTGAAAAACATCTGATGGCTGTGGAAATGTGGTTTCTGAGGAAAATACAAAGAATACCATGGACAGACAGAAAAACCAATGAACAAGTCCTTCAAGAAACAAATGAAGACCGTGAACTCATTAGAGTCATTAAACGTAGACAGTCAAAATTTTTTGGGCATGTTATGAGAAGAAATGAATTGGAGAACTTGGTGACAACTGGCAAGATCGAAGGGAAGGGACCAAGGGGAAGACCGAGAAGTAAATACCTGGATGGCTTGGCCACATGGCATGATCCACGACTTTGGTGATCGAGTAAGATGGTAGAACATGACCGCCCACACGTATCGGTATGGCACATGATTGATGGATGGAGTATTGACTTGAAATATGTTGACAATAAAACACCTAAACCGTGTAAAATAAATATTATTACCACCCGAGCCCTAAACTCAGCCAGTATGTGCTGTGTGACATCATGACCTTGTTACATCTCATTATGTCTCTTCGAAGCCTTGAAGTTCCAGAACTGGTCCTACACCATCCCGCTGACTTCTGAGGGTGGGGTTAGAAAGAAGACTCTCCAACAGTCTCCGTTTAGATGGTACTATGTTACCGTGTGGGAAGTGAAGTTTATGTTCCCGTGGAGATGGTACAGTGTTACCGTGTGGGCAGTGAAGGCTTGTTCCCGTGGAGATGGTACTGTGTTACTGTGTGGGAAGTGAAGCCTTGTTCCCGTGGAGATGGTACTGTGTTACCGTGTGGGAAGTGAAGTCTATGTTCCCGTGGAGATGGTACTATGTTACTGTGTGGGAAGTGAAGTCTTGTTCCCGTGGAGATGGTACTGTGTTACTGTGTGTGAAGTGAAGTCTTGTTCCCGTGGAGATGGTACTGTGTTACCATATGGGAAGTAAAGTCTTGTTCCTGTGGAGATGGTACTGTGTTACCGTGTGGGAAGTGAAGTCTATGTTCCCGTGGAGATGGTACTATGTTACTGTGTGGGAAGTGAAGTCTTGTTCCCGTGGAGATGGTACTGTGTTACTGTGTGTGAAGTGAAGGCTTGTTCCCGTGGAGATGGTACTGTGTTACCGTATGGGAAGTGAAGTCTTGTTCCCGTGGAGATGGTACTGTGTTACCGTATGGGAAGTGAAGTCTTGTTCCCGTGGAGATGGTACTGTGTTACCATATGGGAAGTAAAGTCTTGTTCCTGTGGAGATGGTACTGTGTTCCCGTGTGGGAAGTAAAGTCTTGTTCCTGTGGAGATGGTACTGTGTTCCCGTGTGGGAAGTGAAGTCTTGTTCCCGTCTAGATGGTAATGTGTTACTGTGTGGGAAGTGAAGTCTATGTCCCCGTGGAGATGGTACTGTGTTACCGTGTGGGAAGTGAAGTCTATGTCCCCGTGGAGATGGTACTGTGTTACCGTGTGGGAAGTGAAGTCTATGTCCCCGTGGAGATGGTACTGTGTTACCGTGTGGGCAGTGAAGGCTTGTTCCCGTGGAGATGGTACTGTGTTACCGTGTGGGAAATGAAGTCTTGTTCCCATGGAGATGGTACTGTGTTACCGTATGGGAAGTGAAATCTTGTTCCCGTGGAGATGGTACTGTGTTACTGTGTGGGAAGTGAAGTATATGTCCCCGTGGAGATGGTACTGTTACCGTGTGGGAAGTGAAGTCTATGTCCCCGTGGAGATGGTACTGTGTTACCGTGTGGGAAGTGAAGTCTTGTTCCCATGGAGATGGTACTGTGTTACCGTATGGGAAGTGAAGTCTTGTTCCCGTGGAGATGGTACTGTGTTACTGTGTGGGAAGTGAAGTCTATGTCCCCGTGGAGATGGTACTGTGTTACCGTGTGGGAAGTGAAGTCTATGTCCCCGTGGAGATGGTACTGTGTTACTGTGTTTTCTTCTTCTTCAACGCTTTTGTTGGCCGCTGTGTTTGTTGGTCAGCTTCCCACGACATTTCCTGGTACATATTTTAGCTGGGTTAACCTGATTAATATAATTTTTAAAAATAAAATTGTTATTCGCCCCGAAGCGGATCGAGCCGATTACCACCTGACCGGAAGCCGAGGATCTAGCCACTATGCTACCAAGTACCTGGTGGTTGTTTAAAATCCGCGGTGAAGGTAGCTGATCTAAGTCCTGGATGTACTTATGAAACTCCATCATGCATGTTTCCTTCTCATCGGTTCCCGTCACTGCTTTCCCAGAAACCATCTGTCGCAGGATCTCCCAGAGCCAATGACAACCAGACCTGGTGTAGGAGCACAGGATAATGTCGTCATCCCTGAGTGGGTAATCCTGAAAACACAGATAGAGTTTGCCTATATTAATTCTTTCATTATTCTAATTCTCAGTTTCCTCGCTACCATTCTTCACCTCCACTTCTTCTTCTTCTTCTTCTTCTTCTTCTTCTTCTTCTTCTTCTTCTTCTTCTTCTTCTTCTTCTTCTTCTTCTTCTTCTTCTTCTTCTTCTTCTTCTTCTTCTTCTTCTTCTTCTTCTTCTTCTTCTTCTTCTTCGTCTGCTTCTGCTTCTGCTTCTCTTGTACCTCCTCCTCCTCCATCTTCTTCTTCTTCTACTTCTTCTTCTTCTTCTTCTTCTTCTTCTTCTTCTTCTTCTTCTTCTTCTTCTTCTTCTTCTTCTTCTTCTTCTTCTTCTTCTTCTTCTTCTTCTTCTACTGCTACTGCTACTGCTACTGCTACTACTACTACTACTACTACTACTACTACTACTACTACTACTACTACTACTACTACTACTACTACTACTACTACTACTACTACTACTGCTGCTGCTACTACTACTACTCTTACTACTACTACTACTACTACTACTACTACTACTACTACTACTACTACTACTACTACTACTACTACTACTTTTCCTGCTGCTACTGTTACTATTATTACTACTACTACTTCTACAATGCTATTACTGCTATTCCTACTACTAGTAGTAGTTGTAGTAGTAGTAGTAGTTATAATAATAATAGTAGTAGTAGTAGTAGTAGTAGTAGTAGTAGTAGTAGTAGTAGTAGTAGTAGTAGTAGTAGTAGTAGTAGTAGTAGTAGGAGGAGGAGGGGGGAGTAGTAGTAGTAATAGTAGTAGTAGTGGTAGTAGAATGCCTCCTATTACTACTACTACTGCTGCTGCTGCTGCTGCTGCTGCTACTGCTGCTACTGCTGCTACTATTACATGTTTCTTAGTTCAAAGGTCGTCGGTTAACCTCTTCAGTGACATATTCCATCTGTTGTATTCGATCTCCAACCGTGGAGAGATTTTTAACGTAAGCACCGGTCCTCCTAGTTCTTTGCCCTTATTCGATAAAGCCAGACGTCCAATCCACTATCCTCAGTGTCAGGGATGGGATGAACTACACCATACTTTTTAAAAAAAAATCAGATTATAACTACAGACCAGGCTTGGACTGCCAGAGTAACCAACAACGGTTACCTGGAAGAGGCTAATGAAAGTGAAACATTATATTTATTATATATAAAAGACCAACAACATTCTTTGGTCCCATAAAAAGATGAAAGGAGGGGCAATGAAACCATCGTAACGACTGGACAGATCAGTGAGGAAAGAGACAGACGCAGACAGAAAGAAATGACGCTAGATGGACGGAGACGGTGCCATGTAGGAATACCAAGGCATAGTTGATCCAGAACGCCAAGGACCGAAAACAGTGATTGATTGATTAATTGATTGATTTAAGAACCGACATCACAGCATTCGGGGCATTCCCATAAGCGCTCCGTCCCCATCCTCAATGGAGAGATATGAACGCCTACTACGTCAGCTAGCAAGACACGTGATGATGTTTATGAAAGTCCAGCCTGCGAAATACACCAAATCTGCGCGAACCAGAGGCGGACGTCATGACTTTTATTTAACCATGACTTCCTATGAGAAACTGAAATATTGACTTCCTCTTCTTCTTTCGTTCGCCTAAACTATGTCTATAACTGCAATGTTGTCTCTTGTATGAATCTAACAGTCTTTTTCAGTTCACTCAGCGGTCCATAGAGTTTATCTTGCACTGTTGTCTCTCTAGGCCAGAAGGTTCGCCTGGATATGTTGTAGTTTGGGCAATCCTGGAGTATGTGCTCTGCTGTCTGCGACGCCAAACCACATGTGCATATGGCTGAGTCACCAATCTTGAATTTTGTATACATGTGGTTGCGTAATCTATTGTGTCCTGTTCTGAGGCGCAGAAGAATGACCTGTTCTGGTCTGTCCATAACGTGGTAGTCGTCTTGAGTAAGGTTTGGTGGCCTTCTGACTGATTTGATCATTCTTTTCTTTTGGTGGTATGTAATAGGCACATCTGGTTGTTCTTCTTGTGCTCCTTCCTTAGCCAATCGATCAGCTCTGTCGTTTCCGGGGATTCCACAGTGGAATATTGACTGCCTAAATGTTCAGGGTGTTAAAGTAGCAATTAGAATGTCAGAATTTTAAGTAGCAGCTAGAACAAGACTGGACACGTCTGAGATTGAAGACGTTAAAGTAGTAATTGGGATGTAAGCATTTAGCATTTTAAGTAACAGCTGTTACAAGACTAGGCACTTCTGAGACTTAACGTGTTAAAGTAGCAGTTAGAACAGTGTTTCTCAACCGGTGGGGAATCCCCGGTGGGGGGGGGGGGGATTTTAGGGTTTCGGGGGGGGGGGGAGGAGGGAGGGGATTAACATAATTTCAAGATCGCGTTAATACAATAACCGATTACTTGAAATTGTTTTTCCCTTCATACTTTACAGTTCTGTACGTCTCACCCTTCTGAAATTCATTTTATAACGTAAAATCACGTTTTATGTAAACGTCTAGATTTGTTTTAGTATGTGCTATTAAAGGTAGCTTCTATTGTTACGTATACTGTGTGGGGGTGGGGGGATTTATAGGGAGTAAATACGAAAGGGGGGAATGACGTTCTGAAAATATGGTGATATGGTACAAAAAAGGTTGAGAACCACTGAGTTAGAATGTAAGCATTTTGAAGTAACAACGGGTACAAGACTGGAAATAAGTAAAATAACTAGAATATAAGCATGTTAAGTAACGATACTTTCAATGCTGGGCACGTCTGAGCCTGAAGATGTTAAAGTAGTAATTAGAATGTAAACTTTTTAAAAGAACAACGGAGACAAGACTTGGCACACGTATTGTCTATGATTTAAAAAGTCAAACAAAAAACTATATATTTTGGTCGTGTAAAGAGTAACTGATCTCCATATTCTGCACTTCTAACTTCTGAAAGATTTGCTATATCTGCAAAGAATACAATGGGCGAACAGACAAAAAGTGAGATCTCATTTAGTTTCTATTTGTCCGAGGTATTATTAACGAAGCATATAAAAATGAAAAATAATTAGAGGGATTAGATATATACATTCAAGGATTTTTGGGCAAGTTATAAGGCGAAATAAACTAGAACGTTTAGTGACATTGTATACATGTGACTGAAGAAAAAAAAAACACCAAGCGGAAGATAAAGAAATGTATACCTAGATAGCTTAGCTAAATGGTATAATCACGACTGGTAGCGAGACCAGACCGGGGAGTCTATTGATCGCGTGAAATGTCCACCCTGTCTGTCCTCACTAATCGGCAATGATGATTATTACGATTATATTACAGCTCCTTCTAAAACACATGATAGGTACAGGCCAGAAAACGACACAAAACATAGACACCAACCGGCATTGTCTCGATCATTTCATGGTTAAACCCAGTGCCTGAGAAGAAATAGGGACTCTTTTCTTGTATATACAGCTTCATTGTGTTGCCAGTGGAGTCTTCTACGGCCTGCTCGCCCATGTATCTGTTCAAGGGAGAGAATAGAGGTCGTGATTATTTACATTTTTTTAAAATGTTGCGTACAGGTTAACATGGTAGAATTGATAAGAGCGCTCGCTCTTAAACTTCCAGTGTGCTGATGATGAAGTAGCAGGTTCAACCACTACACCAGACAGTTAAACTAAAATGTTGACTTCTCGATATTGATTTGGGGAGGTAAATTGCAAGTACCTCAGAAGTCGGAGTGTGTTCACCTGATGGCGAGATACATTGATAAGCTAGTCCATATGCAAAAAAGCCGTCCAGTGTAGACTGTGCATGGGATAGCTGTGGATGGTATAGGGGGAATATAGACAGAGCTGCATGAGGTAACTATGGATGGTATAGGGGGAATATAGACAGAGCTGCATGTGGTAACTATGGATGGTATAGGGGGAATATAGACAGAGCTGCATGAGGTAACTATGGATGGTATCGGGGGAATATAGACAGAGCTGCATGTGGTAACTATGGATGGTATCGGGGGAATATAGACAGAGCTGCATGAGGTAACTATGGATGGTATAGGGGGAATATAGACAGAGCTGCATGTGGTAACTATGGATGGTATAGGGGGAATATAGACAGAGCTGCATGAGGTAACTATGGATGGTATAGGGGGAATATAGACAGAGCTGCATGTGGTAACTATGGATGGTATAGGGGGAATATAGACAGAGCTGCATGAGGTAACTATGGATGGTATAGGGGGAATATAGACAGAGCTGCATGTGGTAACTATGGATGGTATAGGGGGAATATAGACAGAGCTGCATGAGGTAACTATGGATGGTATCGGGGGAAAATAGACAGCGCTGCATGGGATAACTATGGATGGTATCGGGGTAAAATAGACAGAGCTGCATGGGATAACTGTGGATGGTATCGGAGGGACATGGACAGGGCTGCATGGGATAACTGTGGATGGTATCGGGGGAAAATAGACAGAGCTGCATGGAATAATTATGGATGGTATCGGGGGAAAATAGACAGCGCTGCATGGGATAACTATGGATGGTATCGGAGGGACATGGACAGGACTGCATGGGATAACTGTGGATGGTATCGGGGGAAAATAGACAGAGCTGCATGGGATAACTATGGATGGTATAGGGGGAAAATAGACAGAGCTGCATGAGGTAACTATAAATGGTATAGGGGAATATAGACAGAGCTGCATGAGGTAACTATGGATGGTATCGGGGGAAAATAGACAGAGCTGCGTGGAATAATTATGGATGGTATCGGGGGAAAATAGACAGTGCTGCATGGGATAACTATGGATGGTATCGGAGGGACATGGACAGGGCTGCATGGGATAACTGTGGATGGTATCGGGGGAATATAGACAGAGCTGCATGAGGTAACTATGGATGGTATAGGGGGAATATAGACAGAGCTGCATGAGGTAACTATGGATGGTATCGGGGGAAAATAGACAGAGCTGCATGGAATAATTATGGATGGTATCGGGGGAAAATAGACAGAGCTGCATGGGATAATAATGGATGGTATCGGGGAAAATAGACAGAGCTGCATGGGATAACTATGGATGGTATCGGGGGAAAATAGACAGAGCTGCATGGGATAACTATGGATGGTATCGGAGGGACATGGACAGAGCTGCATGGGATAACTATGGATGGTATCGGGGGAAAATAGACAGAGCTGCATGGGATAATTATGGATGGTATCGGGGGTAAATAGACAGAGCTGCATGGGATAACTATGGATGGTATCGGAGGGACATGGACAGAGCTGCATGGGGTAACTATGGATGGTATCGGGGGTAAATAGACAGAGCTGCATGGGATAACTATGGATGGTATCGGGGGAAAATAGACAGAGCTGCATGGGATAACTATGGATGGTATCGGGGGAAATAGACAGAGGCTGCATGGGATAACTATGGATGGTATCGGGGGAAAATAGACAGAGCTGCATGGGATAACTATGGATGGTATCGGGGTAAAATAGACAGAGCTGCATGGGATAACTATGGATGGTATCGGGGAAAAATAGACAGAGCTGCATGGGATAACTATGGATGGTATCGGGGGGACATGGACAGAGCTGCATGGGGTAACTATAGATGGTATCGGGGGAAAATAGACAGAGCTGCATGGGATAACTATGGATGGTATCGGTGGAAAATAGACAGAGCTGCATGTGATAACTATGGGTGGTATCGGGGGACATGGACAGAGCTGCATGGGATAACTATGGATAGTATCGGAGGGACATGGACAGGGCTGCATGGGATAACTGTGGATGGTATCGGGGGAAAGTAGACAGAGCTGCATGGGGTAACTATGGATGGTATCGGGGGAAATAGACAGGGCTGCATGGGATAACTACGGATGGTATCGGGGGAAATAGACAGAGCTGCATGGGATAACTATGGATGGTATCGGGGTAAAATAGACAGAGCTGCATGGGATAACTATGGATGGTATCGAGGGAAAATAGTCAGAGCTGCATGGGATAACTGTGGATGATATCGGGGGAAAATAGAAAGAGCTGCATGGGATAACTTTGGATGGTATCGGGGGACATGGACAGAGCTGCATGGGATAACTGTGGATCGTATCGGGGGAAAATAGGCAGAGCTGCATGGTGTAACTATGGATGGTATCGGGGAAAATAGACAGGGCTGCATGGGATAACTACGGATGGTATCGGGGGAAAATAGACAGAGCTGCATGGGATAACTATGGATGGTATCGGGGTAAAATAGACAGCGCTGCATGGGATAACTATGGATGGTATCGGGGAAAATAGACAGGGCTGCATGGGATAACTATGGATGGTATCGGGGGAAAATAGACAGAGCTGCATGGGATAACTATGGATGGTATCGGGGTAAAATAGACAGAGCTGCATGGGATAACTATGGATGTTTTCGGAGGGACATGGACAGAGCTGCATGGGATAACTATGGATGGTATCGGGGGAAATAGACAGAGCTGCATGGGATAATTATGGATGGTATCGGGGGAAAATAGACAGAGCTGCATGGGATAACTATGGATGGTATCGGGGGACATGGACAGAGCTGCATGGGATAACTATGGATGGTATCGGGAGACATGGACAGAGCTGCATGGGATAACTATGGATGGTATCGGGGGACATAGACAAAGCTGCATGAGGTAACTATGGATGGTATCGGGGGAAATAAGACAAAGCTGCATGGGATAACTATGGATGGTATCGGGAGGGACATGGACAGAGATGCATGGGATAACTATGGATGGTATCGGGGGACATGGACAGAGATGCATGGGATAATTATGGATGGTATCGGAGGGACATGACAGAGCTGCATGGGATAACTGTGGATGGTATCGGGGGACATGGACAGAGCTGCATGGGATAACTATGGATGGTATCGGGAGACATGGACAGAGCTGCATGGGATAACTATGGATGGTATCGGGAGACATGGACAGAGCTGCATGGGATAACTATGGATGGTATCGGGAGACATGGACAGAGCTGCATGGGATAACTATGGATGGTATCGGAGGACATGGACAGAGCTGCATGGGATAACTATGGATGGTATCGGAGGGATGGACAGAGCTGCATGGGATAACTATGGATGGTATCGGAGGGCATGGACAGAGCTGCATGAGATAACTATGGATGGTATCGGAGGGCATGGACAGGGCTGCATGGGACAGCCATGGATTGTATCGGAGGACATGAACAAGGCTGCATGGAATAACTAAGGACATTAGGGCTGCTTTGAAGTGAGATGGTTGAGGGCCTATATCCCAATTAGATGTGGAGGGGGAGTGGAACAAGGGGTGAAAGAAGAAGAACCGGCGCTGTCTGCCCGTGGATAGACGTTTGGCCTCTTGCAATCTTGCTCAGGCAACGGCCTTGCACTTTGTGGTCTTCAGCTACCATGGGATGTATGCTTGCTTGCTTGTGTTCGTTGGCTTGAGCTCCAGCGCGAAGTCCTGTATGTCGGATGAAGACATCCTGTTGTCCAACATCAGTGTGATGTCATACAGGACCCGAGGTTTGCGTGAGTATCCGTTGTCCCATGTCTGGCTTATTGGTGTGCAGACTGGTGGTTCCTCGCCGTACAGGCAGACACTCTCCAACTTTGGAGGAATCGGCGATCCTATTGACTTTAGCCAGGACCCTGAAGGGACCTGTTGCCCAGGACGCTCGACGAAGACTCATCAATAGGTCTTAGCGAGTATATAACCCGGCCCTGGTGCCTTGGAAACACCTCTGCGCCCCGGATGTAAGCTGATATTAGACGTAGTGAAAGTTTTTTTTAGTACTTTATGTGAAGAAATAAACTTGAGAACTTGGTGACAACTGGCAAGATTGAGGGGGAAAGAACAAAGGTAAGGCAGAGAAGTAAATATCTGGATGGCTTGACGACTTGACATGGTCGGGACAAGAACACAGAGCTGATCCACGACTCTGGTGATGGTGTAAGATGGCGAAACATGACCGCTGACGCTTACTGACATGGCACATGTTGATGATGATGAATGACACGATATTTTCTAATTTAGAACCACAAAAACATGTTTTAAGAATCACCGCATAGGAGATGCTTGTTTGAAATCTTTGTCATCGACTGGCCAAGTATACATTGTATGACTCTATTTGTCGGAGCAATTTGCAATTTGGTTTCAATCAGGTTATTAGAATCATAAAGCTCCACAGACTACACACAAGTGCCAGCTGCAATTATCTCGTGAAGGGCGTGACGTCACATGTGGCCAATATTTCCAACCTTTGTAGCGGGTAGCCAATATTGCTAGCCGACAACTGTTATCAAGTGGTTTTCGTTTTGGCCTGGGGAAAACCATCACTATCTTGGTGTGATAACATACCTTAATAAAGCTATAAGTATTGATTGGGGCTCATGGTAGGAAGAAGACAGAGTGTTTTGGTAAACTTCTTCTTCGTTCCTCTTCCGGAGGTGTTGCGTCACTCATTGTTATGTTTCCTCAGAAGTCCATGTGTCCAACTTCAGCATGTATTCGTGTCAGGTTTACTCCCTCCAGCACAGATTCCATTCAAGGTAACGAGTTCTTCTGCCCGTGAGTTTATTTTATTTCCTCACAACTTTGCCAGGGCTGTGGCCTTACTGCCCACTCTTTGTTATTTCCCACTGCCGTAGGATCTCCAGCTTACACACGGAACCTCCAGTTTTTCACCCTTATCCGAGAAGATTAGGTGTCCGATCTCACTACTCAAGAGATTGGGGGGGGGGGAGGGGCTTGTGATTCTCACGACCCAAGCCATCAGGAGGGCGTGTAATATCATGATATACCAATGGTTCTGGCAAACATTCCCAGTCTTATGCTGGCATCGCATGAGCCCGTGACGGCACACCTCTCAGCCACGGATGTTTCGACTAATGTTCTATTAAAATGACACAACGACAGAATGCCATTAACATGTTTAGATGAACATATTAACTCCAACAAATACATCAAGCATTTATACTAGTATATGACACATATTCACAAAGTAATTTGAATTGAAATGTCAGAAATTATATAACCAAGAGGCAATATGTTGCCCTAAATGTCCGTGGTAATGAAATGAGATTCCACACGCTGATGTTACAGTATTACTATCCACCTCACAGAATGGTATTGAAAAACTAATAACCTCAACCCAAAAGAATAGTGAAAATCACAACTTATATCTTAACATAGTAAAAACAAAGATAATGCATGCATATATATATATATATATATATATATATATATATATATATATATATATATATATATATATATATATATATATATATATTTATATATATATATATATATATATATATATATATATATATATATATATATATATATATATAACATTGAGAAAGAAATATATGTAATTGGGAAACCTTGGAGGTGGTGGAAAATTTCGAGTAGCTTGGGTCCTTAATTACTAACAAAGGTGACACAATGAAACAGCGATTGCTATTCAAAAACTAAAACAACTGAATAAATTGTGCCGAGTCACTTGATAGAACTACAAAAATTAGATTTGTAAGAGCATACATCTTTCCCATTGCAACATACGCCTGTGAGACCTGGACACTTACTAAACAAGCTGGACAGCGCATAAATGCCTTTGCATATAAATGTTATAGACGAGTTATGTGAATATCTCCGATACAGAAAAGAACAAATGCATCCATACGACAAGAGCTGAATATTGAAGAAGGTTAGATACTAAACACGATAAAGCAAAGAAAATTGAAATATTTTGGTCACTTGAAACGTCATGAAAGTTTGGAGAGAACAATAATGGAGGTGTTTATGTCCGGTAAGAGCTGAAGGCCAAGAGAAGATGGGTGCGGGATGTGGCGGATGATCTCCAGATGGGTGTATCGGACGCGGGATATCTAGCTTATGACCGAGAAGTTTTCCGAAAGGTTGTTTATTTTAGTTTTTTTAAGTTTTAGTCGATGGATCAACATCACGGCACACGGGTGCAACCCATAAGTGCTCCGTTTTCCTCCAAACTCAAATCTGAGTCTGGAGAAACTCAGCTCAGTGCACGAACTCCGTAGCGCTGGTGAGGGTCCTGAAATATTTTGGGTAGATTTTTAACTCGAAATTTTGCCCGGGCAGCGTCGTTAGGCTACTCTTTTTCGATTTCCAACTGCCAAGGGATTTTTTACGTGCACAACCATATACGCGGGCGTCCGATCTCACTACACAGAGACCAGGGGAAATTTTATTACTAGAAGTCCACGTGAAAGAATCCCGGTCCTCGCCGGGGATTGAACCCAGGACCTCCAGCACTCGAGGCGGACACCATACCTCGAGACCACGCAGCCCCCCACCCCCTCCCACTCCCGGAAGGATGTTATAGGAGCGAAGTTCTGCAAACGACATGCTTCTGAATGAATAAATTAATTTGAATTGTTTGCCACGGTAATTTTAAACTACTATCGTGTCTTTTTGCTTCCTCTTTATTTCTTTCATCAACTCTCTCTCTATTCATTCCCAGCTTTTCTAGAACCTCTGCATTTGATTTTTTTTTTGTTTCCACGAAATACGACATATTCGTCTGTATATCCACATCTCCAGGACTTCTAAGCGACTTTCTAGTTGCTTGTTCAATGTCCAGGCTTCCGCGCCATACAGTAGCGTTGAATATACGTAGCATTTGGCAATTCTCATTTTTAATGCGTTATTAACTCTTTCACTACCAGGGGCCGTGGAGTGCCGCAATGGACATCTCTCTAGATGTTAATACTGATTTCATGTTGTTGAAAGCATTTTTAGCCATTCCTATTATCATTTTTTAAATTTCTATTTCACTTCTGCCATCGTCTGTTATTATATGTCCAAGATAGGGGAAACCTGTTACTTGTTATAGTGTCTCTCCGTTTACTGTGATGTTCATTGATGACCTTTCCTTTTCACTGCTAATTATCATATGTTTGTGTTTTGGATGTTAATATCTAAGCCACATTCTGCACTGTGCCTGTTTACTTGTTCCACTAGGTCTTGTAACTCTTGTTAATTTTCTGCTAGTAACACGGTATCGTCAGCATACCTAAGATTGTTTATGATTCTTCCATTGATGTTTTGAGAATTGGAGAACTTGGTGACAACTTGTAAGATCGAAGGGAACAGACCAAGAGGAAGACCTAGAAGCAAATACCTGGATGGCTTGGCCTCATGGCATGGACGAGACAGAAACACAGAGCTGATCCACGACTCTGGTGATCGGTGAGATGGCAAAACATGACCGCCCACGCTTACCGGCATGGCACATGATGGATGGATGGATTGATGTTAAGTCCAGGCATTTCAACTTAAAAAAAAAAGTTTAAAAAAAAGTTAAAAAATTTCTTTCTGTGCATAGGTTGAAGAGGCTTGGGGTCAGTACATATCCCTGCCGTACTCCTCTTTTTATCTCTATATGCGACGAATAGTTATTTCCACATCTAATAGACGCCACTTGTTCCCAGTACAAGTTACTAATAAGTCTGATGTCCTTTCCGTCTACTCCTATATCTTGAAGGCACGTAATTAGTCGTTCATGTTGTACACTATCAAAAGCTTTCTTGTAGTCTATAAAACAAACATATATACTTTTTTGAACTTCTATATATTTTTCAATTAACATCCTCAACCATTTAATTGCTTCTCTGGTGCCGCTGATTTTGCGGAACCCAAATTGTTCTTCAGCTGCTTCCTCGTCAATCTTATGTTGAATTCTTTCTTGTATGACCTTTAGTAGTATCTTAGTTATGTGGTTCATTAAGCTATTAGTTCTTTAATCCTCACAATCAACAGCTCTTGGCTTCTTCGGTAGTGTGATGAAAATGGATGTTTTCAAATCCTTAGGGATGTACCCAGTATTATATATATATATATATATATATATATATATATATATATATATATATATATATATATATATATATATATATATATATATATATATATATATATATATATCATTACATAATTCTGTGATAGTTTCAATGCCAAAGCTGGATAAAGATTTTATCATCTCTGTTGTTATCTTGTCAGGACTTGCAGCCTTTCCTTCTTTTATCTTTTTAATAGCCTTTTCTTCTTCAGCCTTTAATATTTTTGGTCCATCTTGAGTATTATACAATGTTGGTCTATTGACCCTGTTGTCCCAGAATAAATCTTCTGTGTACTCTGTCCATATTTTTATTATGTCAGTGTTATTAATTATAATTTCTAAATTTTTTCCTCTAATACAACCATTTCCTGATTTATTATTTTTCTTTGAAAATCTTTTTATATGTTCATGTAATTCTTTTGAATTGTGTTTTATTTCCAGATCCTCTATTTCTTTGCATTGTTTCTGCAACCACTCTTCTTTGGCAACTCTGCACATGTGACGTATTTCTCTATCTATTAATATATACTCTGGAGTGTTCTTTGCTTTCTTTCTTTGAGTCATTTTACTCAAGATTTCATCGGTTATCCATAATTGTTTTTTCTCATTTATCTTCACTGGAAAGGCGGTATTTGCAATCTGTATACTGATTTTTACACTTTCCCATTTTGTATTAATTTTATGCTCAGGATTTTCACGTCTATATTGTTCCATACTTTCCATGGTTACCCCCTCATATCTATTTTTTTTTACTTCAACCAGGTATAGTTGACTTATTTCTGGTTGTTTCAATGCTGATATATCTACTTGAGGTGTCTTCGATGTCCTTATTCCTGGGTTGTTAAGTTTTATTTGTAACTTTAAGACTACAAGATTATGGTCAGAGTTGATATCAGCTCCAGGGTATGTTTTGGCATTTTTAACATTGTTTTTAAATCTATTTCTAATCATAATGTAGTCAGTTTGGTTTCTTGTTCTATCTCCAGGGCTTTTCCACGTACACAGTTTCCTAGGGTTATGTTGGAAAAATGTGTTACAAACAATAAGATTGTTTTCTTCACAGAACTGTATCAGTCGGTCTCCTCTGTCGTTTCTGTTTCCCATACCAAATTGCCCTACTATCTGCTTATATTTATTTTTTCCAACTTTTGCGTTCATGTCACCCATGACAATTAGGACCTCTGATGATTTTACAACTTTCAGTATTTGTTGTAGGTCTTCGTAATATTCTTCTAGCTGTTCATCACTATAATCAGTTGTTGGAGCATATGTCTGAAGAATTACTATGTCTTAATCTTGAGAAGTATCATCCTATCTTTATGAATCCAGAATCCACTAATATTTTTCTATAAATTTCGTTGTATTAAAATTCCTGCTCCTCTCTCGTGATGATCGCCTCCTGAATTAATGAATATGTAATCTTCTCTCCTTGTAAATGATTGACAATAAATGATTGGCAATTGTTCAGAATAATTCTAAAGAGAAGGCTGTAGTTAGATTGTAACTTGCAGCATGAAAGCTCTCTAAAGAAGTCCTGAGAAGCACAATCCGCGACAAAGCGAGAAAGAGATCGAAAACAATGTTTTCCTTTAATTAATTTAAACAAAGAAGTCAACAACTATATATTGAGCTGGATTTCTTGCCTGGCATATTTCTCTGGTGCATACTGCAGAGTTATATATCGTATGAAGTGAATACACGAATAATACTTTGGCTGAAATACTAATTACATGATGACTTAAGGAAGAGGTCTGCTTTAAAACAAACAAAATAACATTCCTATTGCCCAAATAAATGTAGACTCTTCAGTGCAGACATGCAGCATTGAGCTGAGCACCAAAACACAGGCACCATCGATGAAACATGAATCGTGACAAAGGCTGCCCCCCTAACAGATTCCTTCGCTGGGAGATGAAGTTTTAGTCTATTGCAGAGTGACGAGACTCGACAGCAACTGAAGATATGAAGACAAACCACCGATGTCTATAAATGTCAGTTTAATTGAAGAAGTTTCTATAATATATAAATATAGACAGCAACTATAAAAGCATGTTGTTGGTTCGGCGGCTGAGTTGTCACTAAGCCCCGTTTTTCCCTACGTCAGCACGTGAGCGTCCCTAAATCCTTAACTACAGTGCTCATTCGTGCATCAGCTATACCTATCTCTTTCCCCTTGCACAGCGTGCGTGCCATCTAACTAAACCCCGTATAACAGCCTACACTGTTATATTACCTTCCTACCCTAACAAGACTTTTCCCCGAAAAGTCTTAATTCCACAACTCAATTACCCCCAAATCCATGACCCCAGACACTTAACCCAATAATCCCACAAAAATTAAAGTTACTTCTTCTTCGTTTCTATAAATCATAAGCAATCCGCTTACCTATCCCGTACTAACTAATCTGAACCTACCTCTAACTCTAACCTGGAACTCTTATTCATTACACACCTCTCTCTATCCCCACAATTCATCTCATAGCCATCCGCCACTGCCCTACTCCACACTTCTTCTTCATTATAATATCCACATACATTATTTACATATCGTAAGTCTATATCACCAAAATCTCATCGTATAATATTCATTCACAAAGCAACCCGCTTCATTTTATAAAATGTCGATCTAAATTATGATTAACAAAAATTGAAGATTCAAGCTATCATACTCTCACTAACATTAACAACACAGGATAGACAGTAAAGAAAGACAGGAAAGTGGTTGGTGCGCACCGAAGAGTAGTAAAAAGTAGTTACACTTATCACATTTATCCTCCCATGCACTTTCAAAACTTTATAAAATAAAGTTTTCAAAAACCCAATCACATAATCTTCATTTTTGTTAATAATAAATGCTCTTGTCAAAAGTTACATCGATCTAAAAAAAACTCCAGCCTTCTACACTCAGTATTAAAAAATATTATTCTACTTTCCAACCTGTATTATTTGCGCTGCCAACAACAGCCAGCAATATATGACTGCACTTTCTATCTGTAACACAACTTCTCAATCTCCATGTTCCCTCAAGAATATACTTATTCCTAATATGTTTCTTTTGTGCTGATAAGTATAGTCGCCTCCTCTTTGAGTTAAACCACTCTGCTCCCATAGCATTCAATCCATGTATTAACGCTGTCCAATAAGCTCCCATTTTAACCCCCATATTAACGCTGTCTCATGCAGCTCCTATTTTAACCCCCACATCCATGTGTTTCTATTAATGCTGTCTTTACTCAGAGCAAGCAACTGGTAACTATTTTTTTTAACAAGTTCTAACAACTTAATATCTAACAATGCAAAACGATTAAACGTGATAACCAATCATAATTTAGAACAAAACCCTTTTTCTTGCCTACTTAATCCACTCTCCATGGCTCTCAGTCCACGTTTATTCCCATCTTTGCTGACAGCCGCAGCCATTTTCAATGTCAACTATATACCTCCATGGCTCTTAATCTATGTGTTTCTCTCTACCCCATGAAGATCATTTCTTCAAGTTGCTTCACTTTTTCTGAACGGAACTCTGCATCCAGAACTCCCATGGGCCCATTAACAAGTCTCTTTAATATGGACCTGTTCAATTTTCTAACTCCCCACAACTGAACGCCAAACGAAAAACTATTTTAAACATAGTCAGGGCAACTCAAGAAGTAACATCATATAACTTTTGCAAATGAAAATTAACAAACAAGATAATATGCAACCTAAATAAATCACATTAAATAATCACGACAAATCAAAATAACACAATGTCACCCCCCCCCCCCCTCCCCCCCCCCCCCCCTTGGTTTTCACAATGATTTCACTATCCTCCACATTTTTCAAAATAAATATACATAATGAAATAATAATCAAATTCAAATAAAAATCAAACTACTTATTGTAACCAAACAACATTGGTCTCTTATACGGACCAATGATGTAATATATATCTATTCACTACCAATAACACAAGTCATGCCTATTCCACTATTCTAAACCAGTTTAACATTTATATGCACTGTAAACTACACATATTGTTTTATACCAATTATTATAAAAGTCTTAACATAATCAGCTATATGTCCCAACCCTCATTAAATCAGCAACAATTTCATCTTCTGCCATCTGCAGAGTCTTTCTTAATAATTCTATTTGCTATATCTCCATTTCTTCAATAATGCTAAATTTTTCTCTATAAGCGCCATCTCTACATCAATGTCCTTCAATGTCCTCATTTTCCCGAAGAGAACTTAAAATATCTTCCTTCATACTATTATTTCCATCAGACTCTGACTTTTCATCCATTTCTTGTTCTTCTGTATTTACATTGCTTGCGGCCTAAAAATAAATGTTTCTTTCTATATCTAATCTAATCTGTCTATCTTGGTTTCTTAACGACCTTTCTAACAGTGGTATATCTTCGTCGCTTGATGAACTTTCTCTAATTCTCTTTCGTCTTTTAACTTCCCTTTCTTTTTGTCTATCTATTCTCCTTTTCACTGCTTGTCTGGTATTCTTAAACGGAGCGGTTACTTCCTCCTCCATAGATTCAACACTATTATAACCATCATACGTATTATTTTCTTCTCTCATAAGAGTTTTCGGTATTGTTTCTGGTTGTTCACCAGTTTCGTCATAAAATGGTGTTGTTATTGTTTGTTTTTGTACTAATTCTTTTCCAAAATCCGGGGGTATCGCATATTTAACTTGCCTGACTAGTTGTCCACCTGAGTATAACTTTTCCGAATAATTGTTATTATTATCATCTCCCTTATCCTCATTGTCACCGCCTCACCTTTAGAGAGATTAACTAAAGGGCTGCAACTCCAGCCCAAGGGATAGAAGAGAGTCACTCAAGGCCCGAGTAATCTAGAGCCTTCTAGAAGGACTGGTCATTGAGTCCAGGGTTCCGTGGACACTGATGTGGCCCGCCTATTGCGGGGTCCACGAGGAACTCGGACAGAGTTACCACCCGTGTCGGATTGGGACACGTGTAGACCAGCAGAGGACAGACGGACTTCAGAGAGGCAACAGGGCCTGCCTTAGAGGGACTCAATAGATATCAATAGATATATATATATATACATAGGCTAGATAGTTTGCTAAACGGTTGTATGATACCTATGTGTTTGATGTTAACTATCTGTGATATGTAATATAGCGCGGGTTTGTTAACCCACTGCGCCAACGCACTGTATATTGAAATACAATAAATGTTCGATACCATCGTGAACGAAGTTATTGTTGCCTGTGTGAACCCGAGCTCAGTTACCTAGATAAGAGCAAGATGATGACACTCATTATCTCTTCTTAAGTGTTCCACATGTGAACGTGCCACATGTCCTGTAATTTGGTTCTTGATATTATATGATACTGGACCTAACTTTTCTAAAATGTAATATCCTGGAATCCAAATAGCATCGAATTTGGAGTTTCTTCTATGTTTCTTATAGTAAACCCTATCACCTACTTTAAATTCTTGTAGTTGTGTATTTGTATCTGCGTACTTATTCCTGTCTTTCTCTGGCGTTAACTATATTACTTCTCAAGCTTAAATAGTGCTTTGTGCATTTCTTGTAAAATCATTTCCTGAAAATCTTCCCCCATTTATTTCCGTCTAGGTTTTAACAGATTGTCAATTTGGAGTATTGGTTCTCTTCCGTGTAGCAAGTAAAATGGTGAACACCCTGTCCCTTCGTTTCGGTGTGTTCGAATAGCCCCCAGTGCTGGTCCTAAGTAAAGATCCCAGTCCCTATCATGTTCCTCTACATTTTTTGCTAGTATATTGTATAATGTCCGATGTTGTCTCTCATTTTTCGCATTTGAGGAATGTCTATAATAAGAAGTTTTTATGTGGTTGATATTCAAATCTTGTAATAATTTCTCAAACTTCTTGTTTACGAACTCCTTTCCATTATCTGTGAGTACTGTCTGTGGACAACTAAATCTTGGTATATATTCTTGTAGAAAAATATTAATAATGGAATCAGCGCTCTTATCTGGAATTGGATATACCTCTGGCCAAAGACTATAGCAATCCACGTTGTGAAGTAGATATACATTTCCCGATAACGTTATAGGATGAGGACCTGAAATGTCTAAACTAACTTTCTGCATTGGAAACTGAGGAATATCAGTTTCTTGTAAGGGACATTTAATTGTTTTCATATTTCTTAACCTACATTTCTCACATGCGTCAACGTACTTATAAACACTCTTAAACATATTTGGCCAATAATATTTTTTTCTGAGGGCTTTGCACAATTTGTCACGGCCAAGATGACAATTTTCATCATGATATGCCTTCAAAACCTTGTTTTCTAATTGTTTCGGAATGTATTTCCTCAATTCCGCCTCTTCACCTTTTTCATTCATATAATATAACTGCCCATCTTGCTGTAATTCTATAAAATTCTTTTTGAAAGTGTTTTCACCTGTTTCTTTCAACTTCTGTTTAATTTCTATTACTTTTGGATCCATTTCTTGCTCGTTTTTCATATTGAAATGTAGTAACTGGGGTTCTTCCGCTAATGATTCATAATCTTGTTCTGTTTGTGAACTTGCAAAATTTTCTCTATTTATCTTGGCAGAATCTAGTATGTTTACTTGCCAGTTTCGGTCGTCTATCTCTGGTTCTCCCTCATCTTCAGTATTCCCTGATGTCTCTGGATACGGGATTCTGGATAATAAATCTGCACACGTGTTTTCTTTACCGGATATGTACTCGACTTTTGCGTTGTACCCTTGTAAGTTCAGCGCCCATGTCTGTATTTTTCTGTTTTGTACTGGGGCCTCTAGTAAAGATTTTAGTGGCATGTGATCAGTTTTAATAATGAAATTAGCGTTATGTAAGTAATAATCTAGTTTCTGCAAGGCATAGTGTATAGCGTATGCCTCCTTCTCCACTGTCGCCCACTTCTTTTGAGACTTGCTAAGTTTGTGTGAGAGAAAATAGATTGGTCTTTCATTCTTAACTCCTGGTATTCCTGAATTTTCTCCTTCATATGGTTGCGTTAAACATGCTCCTATGGCATTATCTGAAGCATCTGTATATAAAATCAATTGTATGTTTAGATCTGGATGTGCTAATAATGGAACTGTTGTTAAACTATTTTTTAAAACATTAAATGCTTTCTGACAATCATCATTCCATTTAAATCTTGCGTATTTGCAAGTTAGGTTTGTGATGGGTTCTGCTATTTGTGCAAAATTTGGAACGAATCGACGATAGTACGCACACATACCGATAAAAGCCCGTACTTCCCTTACGTTGGTCGGAGCAGGTAATTCTCTAATCACTTTTACTTTATCCTGATCTGGTTTAATTCCTTCCCTATCGATGATGTACCCCAAGTACTTAGTTTCTGTTTTTAGAAATTCACATTTACTGAGTTTCAATTTAACATCGTGTAATCTTAGCCTAATTTTACATGTTTCAGATGGTCTTGTACGTCTCCTGCTGTGTAGATCAAAATGTCATCTATATATGCTAATGCGAACTTTTGCATGCCTTCTAATACTTGATTTATTAATAACATATAATGAAAAGGCGCCGTCCGTACGCCAAAAGGCATACGTAAATATTCGTAAGAACCTGCGTGAGTACAGAAAGCACTTTTCTTCTGAGCATCAGGAGACATAGGGATGCACCAAAATCCTGACCTTGCGTCTAGCGTAGTGAAGAAGGTAGACCCATTAAGTAGCCCCAAAATATCATCAATCACCGGCAACGGATAAGCTACATTCTTGGTAATTTTGTTCAGGGCCCTGTAGTCACAGCAGAACCGGTGACTACCGTCCTTCTTGGTCACGATTACAATCGGAGATGACCATTCTGACTTAGATCTTGTTATTATTCCTGCTTTTAGCATATCTTCTATTGCTTTTTCTACAATCTCTCTATTCCTTAGAGGAGTTCTATATGGTTTCAAACTGATTGGTGGGTGATTTCCTGTGTCTATTTCCATAGTAACTGTTTTAGTCTTACCCAGCTCCAAGTCATTAATAGCAAAAACATCCTGATTTTTTCTTACTATCTCTTCTAATACTTCCTTATACTCTTGCGGAGCTTTCAATTGTGATAATTACTCTTGTTCTCTCTTCAAAAATGACGTTGTTTTGTCTACAGAATGTACCTGAGATGGATGTTTTCTGAATGCATGGATCAATTCATCATTCCGTCTTTTCCAACTTCCTCTATTTCTATTTCTGGTATTAATTGGGACTTCTGGATACTCATTTATTGTCCATTCCTCTTTAACTGTTGTTTCTATGCTGTTAAGATCATGTCCTATTTTTGCAATCACATACCCTCTATAAAATTTAATCTCCTTCCCTGTGTTGTTAAAAATCATTACTGGAAAACTGAAGTGTCTGTCTAACGTCGTTATCCCATCTGTGACCTCTAACCCTGATTCATCTATTATCTCTCTTTCTAACTCTGTTATTGTAACTGTTTGTCCTATCGAAAAATAAGGATTTTATTTTTATTTTTGCTTGTATCAGATTGACCGTCTGTGGCTTTAAAGTCATAGATGTTTTTACTCTGACTAGCGCCGATACGTGCATGTCTTCCTCTAAATCAACATATACTTCCCGAAATCTCAACTTATGTAAATCAAAATAAAGTCTTACACCATTTTTCAGTAGGAAAACGAATCGACGATAGTACCCACACATACCGATAAAAGCCCGCACTCCCTCACGTTGGTCGGAGCAGGTAGGATCATGTTCCTACTTAAATCCTACCTAGGATCATGTTCCTACTTAAATCTTTGACCACATGAAAAAGGTGTCTCACGTTTATTCCTCCCAACCTAAAGTTGATAATTGTTTGTCCAATCACTTCCAAATTTTGTCCAGTAACAGAGTGAAGGGTATCATGATTCCTAAATATTCTGAAGTTTTTTAATATGCGATATAAAATATTTTCTTTGATTACACTAACCTGAGCTCCCGAATCAATCAATGTTCTAATTCTAAATTTTCCTATTTCTATAATGCATGAATGGGATCAGTCATATTCACTGAAAACTGTTTTATCTCTCCAAGCTGAGGCCATTTTCTATATTCTCTATTTCTACTTGTCCTCCTATACTTGCCATTTGGGTAATTGATATATTCACTCATTTTTGGGACATTTTTGTTTTCCCTCCTACCGCAGGTCCTACTCAGTAAGTGGGACGCCAGTTTCCCTGATTTCCTGATCTTGCAAAATTCCTTTGTCTGTCTTCGAAATTTCTATTTGGTCTATTATTCACACTTCTATTCTGTGCACTAACCTGAGCACGTACTGTTGCCACAAAATCTAAAAGTGTGTCCCTCTCTGTCCACAATTCCAACAGACCATATATTGTATTAGCATTTGTCTCTCTTATAGGATTTCTCATTTGTCTTCTTCCGTCTATATGATTACTTTCGTTATTATTTCCCTGCAAGTGTCTGTATTTCTCCCCGTCTTCTCCATCCGTACCTTGCTTGTCCTATCTTCCATAGGTTCCTCAATTCTCTCTTCTCTATTGCTTCCTATTTCTCGTCCTACCCTTAATCTAAATCTCCTTCTCAAACTTTCTTCCTGTACAGCTATATCTACAGCCTGTGATAATCTAGCAGGATTTTCCCTCATAAGTTTAAATTTAAGTCCATCTGACTTTATCCCGTCAACAAATATTCCAACTAACATCCTTCTCTACCTCCTCACCTTGTACTTTCTGTCCTAGAAACGCCTCCTCAGCTAGATTAATTAACCTATCACTAAATAATTGCACAGTTTCTCTACTGTTCTGCTTAGATTGTCTTAACACTGAGAAAGCGTGTTGTGGATCTGTGATCTCCGCATACTTGTGAGCTAAATCATCTTTAAAATGTTCCCAAGTCTCATCTGCCCCAGCTTATAATTTCCTTCTAATATGATCTGAAACCGGTGTTACAGTGGCCTGGTAAGCAATTTGTTCTTCTCCTCGTCTGTCGCTCCTATCAAAAATGCATGTTTCTCCACCGAAGTCATCCATTTCTTGAAATCTCTCGCCTGCCCACTGAATTTTTCAATGTCTGTACCTACCCCTTGCTGCTTTATTGCGGAGTTGAGTCTGCCTATTGCTCTACCCACTCCCCCCAAAACCTGTGTCAAAGAAGCCTCATCTTGTGCCATTTTTAATATTTTTGTTAATTATTCTAATTACATTCAATGCTAATATTAAACAATTATAATTATATAGTCAATATAGTTTTTTATGTAAGGATACAAGTTAAGGTGTATGTAGACTACTATTCCATCCGAGTGGTGTGTGTCCTTCCAAGTTCTCTTAAATGACAAGCGTGATCTTTGCTTTTGTTCTGGCTCAGTTTTGGTCCCGGTAACCTCTGGCTTCGGCTGTGTGATGAGTAACTTCGGGCTTCACCCGTAAAAGGGCACTTCTGATTTCACCCGCAAAAGGGCACTTCCTGATTTCACCCGTAAAAGGGCACTTCTGATTTCACCCGTAAAAGGGCACTTCTACGTTAGGATTGCGGTCAGGTAAACGAGACGATCAAAGTAAGGTACCCTCCTCAGCAGAGTCGGCAACCATTATGCCTAACCGCCTCGGAGGAACCCAATGCGGCTAGATCGGATTTTCTGAGAAACTTCATGACTTGAACAATTTTCTTTCACACTTGAGTAACCTTCAGTGTTGTCGTGACTGTGCTGTCCGATTAGACCATTTCTCGATTCAGCAAAAATGATTATACGGCTGCAGGTAGACCCTTGCTACAAATTGCATAGTAACGCCCCAGGTTTGTAAGATCGATAGATACGGTGATGATGTATCCAACAGCGGCGTCTAAGAGTGACTGGACGGCGGCCTTCACGATCCAATAGAGCTTGGAACTGACTTGCCAACGGGCTCTTATAGGTCTTTTGAAAATGACGGCGTGAAGCAGCAGCAACCTCTTGAGAACAACAGTTTCAGGCCACGGCTATGGCAATAGAAGAAGCCATCAATACTTCGCGTTTCTCTCACAATCCAGGTTCGGAATCCTGGTCAATCTGGCTCCATTTCGAGTCTATTGCAGAGTGACGAGACTCGACAGCAACGGAAGATATGAAGACAAACCACCGATGTCTATAAATGTCAGTTTAATTGAAGAAGTTTCTATAATATATAAATATAGACAGCAACTATAAAAGCATGTTGTTGGTTCGGCGGCTGAGTTGTCACTAAGCCCCGTTTTTCCCTACGTCAGCACGTGAGCGTCCCTAAATCCCTAACTACAGTGCTCATTCGTGCATCAGCTATACCTTGCACAGCGTGCGTGCCATCTAACTAAACCCCGTATAACAGCCTACACTATTATAAGACCTTTACATATTCTGGACCGCGACATATGAGGTGAGGTCGGCAATATTCTTATTCGTCGCGTTTCCTTCCCAGGGAATTCGCAGACAACTGTGAAAATTGGAACCCATTTTTATAAGGCTGGTTCAATCCCAGAGCGTAATGATCCGCATTAGGTAATCCGGCTTTGTCGAGGACTGAGCCTGGGCGGTTGGAAACACGACTGGGAGGGCAGCTTCAACACCAAGAGATGGTCGATTTAATAATGGTGATGACAGGATGGTGAGAAGGGTGTGTCACATAACTAGGCTACCAATTGATAGCATAGCACAACGAGAACTAATGGAACCAGAAGAAGAGGCCGAACATGTAAACTATGGACAAAGGGAATAACAGAGTCCAAGGGAATCTCGATATACGAAGCCCATAAACGTGCACTTTCCCGCCGTTTATGCTTCACCTCAAAACAGCAAGGTACTAGAGCAGGGGTGGCCACCCTTTTTAGCAGGCGGGCCAAATGTCGGAAATAATATTTCCTGCCGGGCCACTCACCTAATTTTAAAAAAAACAAATTAAATTAAGCAAGCAAGCGTGCTACAGCCTCGACCACATCGTCGCTTCCCACTCCGCCGGCCTCAACATGACTCCCGGTGGGCCTCGTGTTGGCCACACCTGTACTAGAGGAACAAGACGGGATGATGATTGATGATGATGACTGCTATTATCTTACCTCATCTGAAGATAACAAAAGGAATGCAACTTTATCAAAATTCAAAATCACCGCAGAAGATGAGAATGTGCACTGTCATAACTCCCTGCCACGGAAACCGAAGAGAGCATATTGGTCAACATACGTAGTGAATCACATAAAATAGCACCGCTGAACGACTCCAGAATACGGCCAAAGTATTTCTTCTTTTCTTCATGTAATATAAAGGTTTGCAAATGGTGCTATCCGACACGCGCGCACAAACGCACCCATACACACACTCACAAGCGCGCGCACGCACACACACACACACACACACACACAAGTTCTGCACGAAAGACTCCCTGCTCGGGCTGGAAATGTCACAAATAATCAAGACTGTAGAGACATGTTTCAAAGAGGGATATGTGATTGTGTGTATGTACTCGTATCTGTGAATTGCATTGCACTGTTGCACCAAGTCTGTTGTTCAGTACATCCTACTTCGACAACCATTTTTTTCAGGATTTTCTTTCCCTATCGTTTGATTGTGCTCATTCTACCTAAAAGGCATCAGGTTTGTGTCTCTCTTCGTCTGGTTTCTACCCTTTGACCTGTCCAACATGGCAGGCCCTACCGGTAACCACTCTACCGTCGGCACAGTTCATGGGGTCACTAGACCATGCAGGCCCCGATACCTCTACAAGGTGGAGACACATCGGAGAGAATGTGCGAGCGTTCGTGCGTACGTGCGTGTGTGTATGTGTGTGTGTGTGTGTGTGTGTCTGTGTGTGTGTTTCTTCATCATTATCATCATCAAATGTCATGCCGGCTGGTGTAGGCGTTCATGACTTTCCACAGATCTTGGTCTTTGGTTTTCTGGATCAACTCTGCTGATGATATTTCTCCATGCCACCGTCTCAATCCATCCAGCATCATTTCTCTTGGTCTGCCTCTGCTTCTCTTCCTCTCAGTCTTTCCAGCTGCCACGATGTTCTCCATTGAATCTCTTCTCTCCACATGACCAAAGAAAGATGTTTGTCTCTTTCTTCTTATTGTATACTTTTCTAGTTTCATTAGCTTCTTGCAGGCAGTCGTTGTTAGTTACTTTGCCAGGCCAAGGAATTCGCAACATTCGTCTCAGGAACCACATCTCTGTTGCTTCCAAGCTCTTCCTAATTTGTTCATTTATATTCCAAGATTCACAGCCATACAGCAAAACAGGTTCTATATAGCACCTCAGCACTCTCTTTCTTACATTCAATGATATGACTTATTGCATAAGATATTCTTCATTTTCTTAAATGCAGCTGTTGCTTGCCCAATTCTGCTCTTAATCTCTGTTGTGCATCTTCCATCTGATGTTATAAATGCCCTTAGGTATATAAATCTATCCACTTGGTTAAGAATTGTTCCTTCTATTTGTATTTCACAATTTGGTGTCACCTTTTTTTTTTTGATATCACCATTGTTACTGTTTTCTTGATATTCAAGGAGAGTCCTTTCTTTGCACTCTCTGTTCCTACAAATTCCAACAGTTGTTGTAGATCTTTTGCATTATCCGCCATCCTTCCTTCATCTTTCTAGTGGAGTGTGTCATATCTATTTTTGTTTCTTCCTTCACCTTTCTGGTGGAGTGTGTCATATACCTTATTTGTCTTCCTTCGCCTTTCTAGTGGAGTGTGTCTATATCTTTCTTGTCCTCATTCGTCTTTCTGGTAGAGTGCGTCACATTTATTTTTTTTTGTCTTTCTTCTTTCTTCTTCTTTCTTGTCTGATGAAGTGCGCATATCACGAGGTTCTTGATGATAAGTGTGTGATATGGTCGTTGTCTAGGTAACGATGCTCCTGGTGTGTCAATTGAGCTATCTAACTGTCTTACAATATAACTCACCCCCGCAGTGCACATTCACCAGTCATTAAACAAGATTGAGTTGGCGCACATAATCCTTTATTGCAGAAAGAACACGGACAAATGGAACACAACTCTATATCCAGAAACAATAAAATCCATAGAATATAAATATCCTCCTCACAACTTAACCAGCACACATCACTGTCTTCTCACGGCCTGCTGAATCTCAAATTTCTAAGACAGTTATCCAGCTCCTATCCACAACTGGACCTCACACAATACGACCCACACACTGGGTCTAGCCTCCAATAACTATCCAACCCACTCTGGGTTCAGGCCTCCATTAGCTATCCACCCCACTCTGGGTTCAGGCCTCCATTAACTATCCAACCCCCACTGGGTTTTAGGCCTGCATTCACAACTGGGAGAACAACACAACAAAAGATCTGACTGCAGTCAGTATAAGCTCCCACTTCTTCGACCACCGATCCGCTCGGCGCCAAAACATCAACTGTCCTGAAGTCCCATGACTTCACACAAAAAAACACTGTCTCTCTCCCCATCCACCCTGGGGGGTCTGCACTCACCCTTACCATTATTACTCAGGGCTAGTTGTTATTCTCGTAGTCTCGCGACAAAGGTCACTCACCTCAATGTCAATGACCCAGGCATATGTCAGTGCAATATTTTCCCCTCGTCTTTCTGCATAGCGTATATTGTTTTTATTATAACCTCCGAATAGTATTCCTGGCTTCTCTTTGATCTCTCTCATTATTACTTCGCTATAGAGGGAGATGAGATCCAATGACAAATCACAACCCTGTCGTACTCCCAGCCTTATTTGTTCATAATTGCCCTCTTTATTTCCCATTTTAATTGCTGCTACTTTAATTATATATATATAGTGCAACCGCTTAAGGCGGTCTCGGAAGTGGCGAATTTCTGTTGTGAATAACAATATTATATTGTACAATGTAAATGCATTACTATATGCTTGAATTCTTATAAGGGGAATTTCTGATAAGAAGAACTATTTATTGGGTTCCAGCTGAGTTTGCCTTATCAGATCTGCATATTTATATACTTTGATAGGTAATTGGTTCGACCCCTACACCGGCATTAAGTATAGCTCGGTCTCCTTTCTCGGGACGGCCTGCCAAATGCGTCGCATAAAGCACGAACTCTGTAGTTCCAGCTACGACCCCTAGTAGTCTCCAAGAAATTAGCATTCGTCAACCGAACAACGTAGGCCAGAATCGAACCCACAACCTTGAGACCGCGATTTGGGTGGCGTTACCACTTCGCCACGGAGACTCCCAGTTCAGAGAGAAAGAAAAGCTACTAAAGTTAGTAAAGACGTGTGTGGTACCCGCAAACTTTGACCCCGAAAGCCCGGTAGAGAGAACACAGTTTGAGAAGCACTGTTCTATTGAAATGGTTGAATTTGATAATTACACACAAAAACGTTCCACGGAGAGCATTCAACACAGCTCATTCATCACGTATAGAATGGAAGAACATTCCACACTGATTCAACAAATGCTTTTATTAGCAGTAATCAAGCAACGCGTGAAAGGCTCAATGGGAATGTGTGGCTTCTGCGAGATCCATGTTGACAGGTGTTGGCGATCATGAAATACACAGTTGTTTGCACTGGGGGAAAGAAAACACCCTGCACGCAATACATACAGTTAAAACAAAATTAAACCAGTATATGCAACATAGGTTAGAGTGCCACGTAATGTGATTTTATATTCTTTTTGTCTTCTTTAATTTTTTCTAGTGGAGTGTGTCAAATATTTTTTGTCTTTCTTCGTCTTTCAAGTGGAATGTGTCAAATATATATTTTGTCTTACTTCGTCTTTCTAGTGGAGTGTGTCACATATCTTTTCTTTTTTCCGGGGTCTTCCTACGTCTTTCTGATGGAGAGTGTCATATATCTTTCTTGTCTTCCTTCGTCTTTCTAGTGGGGTGTGTCATTGTGACGAAACCGCGATCATCTGTCTGTGGTCGTCGGGATCCCGCACTATTTTGGCGCGTCATCGGGGACTTTCCCAGCTATAAATAGACTGAGGGAAACCGATAGGTATTTTCCATCTAGAATCATCTCGAATTACTGGTATTTGATTGTACCAGGTTGCCGGGTGCTTCACTGAATTCCCGTGCAGAGAGATCTAGAAATTCTAGGCGGGGAATGAATGTTATCCGAGAAGTTGACTTTTCTCCAGGAGCACTCGATCCTCGTGCGCATGAGTTGGCACGTTGGTGGAATGCGGCTAGAATAGTCATTCACTTCCAAACTCTCACGGAAAGAAGACGCAGGGCTCTGTTAAGCCATTTTTACAGCGTCTACACTCAACCATGTGCGGCTAACTGTTATTACAATGCGGCAGATGTGCCCTTGAACAGTATTGGTAGCTGACTGGAGGCTGGTTTGCATTATTCAGGTATTTACTTGGTTAAATAATTTACTTTGTAATTGTTCACAAAATCGCAATCGTTCTAACCTCATTAAATATGCGAGTGTCTTTGCATTACTAATGCGGAAGCGATCGATAACGCCGCTGAAATCTAGGCCGTGTGTTACATTTGTTTACAAACGTGTGTAGTGAACTACCGGCTGGAAATTTAGGCCTGTGATATTGGCGATTTGTGTTCAAATAGTATTTACCATGTGTAGCAAATTGGTGCATATACTATGTGGCTGTTTTAGAATAGAACATAGTTAATTGTGCATGATATGAACCGTAGACTTATGTCAGTCATATACTGAAGCTAGAAAGAACGGTTAGATAGCAAGGTGAGTGGATAGGTGGAGATTCAGACAGTGTTGTGCTTAGCTGCTAAGGAAGGAGAGAACTTAGTTCTATACCACAGTGATTGATGTAACTATTGTGTGTTAACTTAATAGTGAAGTCATTGTGTGGGACACTGGAATTCTGTGAGAAGGTAAGTCTTCAGTGATGATATATATATATATATATATATATATATATATATATATATATATATATATATATATATATATATATATAGTCATGTTATGTGATACTTCTTGGCGCGATACCGAACGCCGAGTGGGTCGACGCGTGATAACAATGCGTACCGTCGTTATGTACATTTGCGTTCTTGATTCTTGTCTTAGCTATCCTGTTCTTTCATACTGGCGCTAGTGCGAGTGAGTGCTGATGTGCTAGTGGTATGGAGGGACAAAAGGATGTTGTATGAGACTCGGGGACATAAGGGATATGGGGGATTTTAAAGCAAGTTATGAAAGTATGGTACTGGCAGACCAGTCCAGCTATGAAGTTCGGTCCTGGCCAAGGCTAATCCACTTGGAAGGGCAGAACTGGGACATAATCCTTGGAACATGTGGGGAACATGTTTTACCAAGAGGCTTCTTGACTCTAGGGAAGAGTCTAATAAGAAGAGTTTTGCTATAGGCTGGGCAGGAAGTCCCACCAGCAGAACGGTGTGTGTATATACTGGATGTGATCGTGTATTATCCCTATATCCCGAGGGATGGTACAATGATCAGTATTATGTTTACTATTGAATATGTCCAATGTAAGGAAGGAGTCCAGGGACTCTTCACCTTAATGTTTAGTTCTGTTAATTTTAGAACTATGATAACGGATTACTATAACTAGTGACGTTAGCGACAACTGGTAGATGATTAGGGATAGGTGAGACATACGATCAGACTCGTCATTCTGATTACTTACTCTGATTGACGGGTTGTTCTTTGTGGCCAGCTGACATTGATAGGAACCCATGCTTTACTACTCTCAATATAGAGATAATGCTTTAGTTATTTGCATAACTAAGTAGCATGACTGAAGGTTGAGTAGGCAGTGGTAGGATGCATGTGGACCAATGTTTGGGCCAGTATACTCTCACCGATCGCTCTTCCTTTCAGGAGTTTGCCTGTTGAGGAACCAGTCAACTACACTTGTCGTTTGCCGGAAACCACTTCGTGTAACACAGCGAAGGGTAGAAGTCTTTACTTACCTCGCCTGACTAAACCACACCATGTGCCAGGGTGAATCACCATGAGTAGGATGTTATCATCAATTGATTCCGGTGCCCTGAAGGTGCACGTGTGGATGTGATGGTTTGTGTTGTTTTCTGACTTAGAAGATACTCTGTTTCAGCAAGGAGAAGTTCAGCTACCTGAGCAATCATGCTCAATGATCAGAGACACCAGACGGTATACGTCTAGTAAGGTTCCGCCTAAACGTGGAAAAAGATTAATCTATAAACTGGGACTGTTTCCTACGACAGCTTTAGTGGCAGGTCATGATGAGACCTACACCAGCTTACGTATAACAAGACTTATTACCAGTGTTATTAGGTAACGGACAACTAATTCTTGTCCAGACTGAACAATGTTATCTCCAGATGAAATATGTGTGATCCACATGAGTGGACTTAGGTTAGAAAATGAACTGTGTTTTCTTGTAAGACTCTAGTAGCAGCAGAACTATCTGATTACCCAACCAGGGGTAATGTACTGTGATTTAGTGACCATTAGATTGGTCAATGGCTTATTACCCAACCAGGGGTAATGTACTATGACTTAGGGATCATTAGATTGGTCAGTGACTTACTATCCAACCAGGAGGTACGTGATACTACTGAAGGGACCATTAGATTGGTCAATTGGCTACAGACATTCATTGAACTCAAGAGTAACTGGGGTCAAGTCCAGGAGGATTGTCTCCCAGCTAGGCTGTTAAAGAGAACTGTTTATTAATTTAGCAGTGACCAACTAGGAGTTGAGGAAGTTGCAGTCGGTCCAGTTGTGTGAGGTCCAGAGGTAACTCTCTTGGGGTCGATCCAAGCTCTGGGGACGGAGTGGTCTCCAAGGTTCTAGTCAGCTCACTGGAAAGAAGCCGGATGAGTGGCTGACCGACTGGACGGGACATCTGCTTCCAATCTACTCCTCAGCCTTATGATGAATTAACCATATCTCTGATTCTGTCTCTACTCTATCCTCTATTTGTGTAAATAGATTATTCTATCAGGATGTTCATTTCAGTTCTTATTCTCAAGGGTAGAATAAACTTTGTGTATGTTGACTTACTCTTTGTATAATTATTGAGTGTGGTCTCGGACGATGCCTTAGTGTTCATTGTTCCAAGGGAGTAGGTAGTTAGTGAGGGTCTAGAATCTGGAGGGGCTTGTAGACATATTTAACTAATACGAGGTCAACCACAGAGTAAAATTGTGTATCTACCTGTCCAACCCCTGGGGTTAGAATACACGGGAGTGCTAGAGACACCTCGGGTGTGGTTAACTCTCACTACCCAAGGCGATCTTGTCACACTCCAGATACAGAGTGGGGGCTCGTCCGGGATTATTCCAAGCTCTCTGTGTGTTGTAGTAACCTCTCGTAGGGATACTGACTTAGTCTATATCCTCTACTTCAGTCTACATAAGATTCTACTACTTCTACCTATCTCCTAACTGTCTGACGGACATTTGTGTTGTGGTGTTTAGTTAATACTATTAGTTAGTGATTAATTGTATTGCTTCACCCTCACATACTTGAGTAACCACATCTCATAGTCAACATGTCTACCCAAGAGTTAGACTTAGCCAAAGTTCAGGCAACTGGGCGTAAGTTGGGTCTAGATGGAGATGCATTGAAATCCTATGTGCAAGAGGTGGAAAGAAATTTTCGCCAAGAGGAAAGAGAGAGGAGGAGAGCAGAAAGAGAACTTGAAGCCAGTAAAGTGGCTCTAGAGGAAAAGAAGATAGCTGCTGATAGCGAGATGAAACGGCTTGAGTTGGAAGCCGACAGAGAAAGACGTGACCATGAGTATCGAATGAAGCTACTTGAGGCACAAGCGCCTGCTACTGGTGTAACTGATGGAGCTGTGGGAGGAGGTGTACCTCCTAGCTCAGAGTCAACCAGTAGACGTGACTACCAGGCTATGAAGTGGCCTTTACAGCCGTTCGAACCTGAGAAAGAACGGATAGACCAGTACTTAGAGAAGTACAATGCCATGTCTATTGCAATGGGGTTAGACAAACAGAAATGGTGTTTGAAACTCTCCCAGGGACTCAGAGGCGCCGGTTATGAAGTGTACGCACGCTTACCACCGGGTTTACAGAATGATTACCCGGCATTGAAAGCGGCTCTCTTGAAGAGGTTTGAGATCACAGCGCACTCATACCGACGGAAGTTCAGAACGTCTAATCAGGAGCCTGGTGAACTGTTTTCAGCATACAGTGTGAGATTGATCTCATACCTTCTTAAATGGATGGCCTTGGCCGGATTTAACGAGGAGTATGAAAGTTTGCGTGAGTTGATGGTTGTAGATCAGATGCGAATGCAAATGTCGAAACCCTTGCGAAACTTCTTAGGTGAGAATGGGGCTGAGAGATTAGATATAGTCACCAAGTTAGCTTAAAGATACGTTGAATTCTATGGCGAGACTGGAGACACCAGTCCAACTGATCCGAGATCGAAAGATAAGGATCAAGGTAAGTCAAGTAAGGCAAAGAAGACCAAAGGTTCTGTTGAACCAAGTAAACAGGTAAACTCCTTAGAGAAGACCTCTAACATCAACCAAGGTAAGAATAGCCCACCTAACTCTCCAAAGAGGAAGTGGAGTGAACGGTGGTGCAAATTCTGCAAGTCCAGCACTCACAATACGAGTGAGTGCAAGAGTAAACCGAAGGACTTTCACTTTGCTTGTCTTGCAGAGGTTAGGGATAGACCATGCAGGAAAGTGAAGTCGGTTGATGGGAATGTAGAACCTAAAAGACCTCCAGTGGTTGAGAGAGTAGAAGTGAACGGGCAACAGGTGATGTGCCTCTATGACACAGGATTGCAATTTCCTGCTGTAATTGCATCCCACCTGACAGGCCCAGAGCAACTCACCGGGGAGATAACGGAGATACAGCCAGCCAGTAGGAGTGCTGTAGCGTTACGTTGCCCGATTGCCAATGTGGAGATTCGGAGCAAGTACGTTACTGGACGCATTCAGGCGGCAGTAGTACCGGATCCTCTATATCCCCTGATTCTTGGCCGGAAGTACGTGTTTCTGGGCGAACCAGAACACCCTAGCATCCATAAGTCTAGGCAGGTCAGATCTAACGAGGAAGAGGGTCTAGAAAAGGTAAGTCTCCGGAAAACTCACCCGGATGGAATGAGTACTGCTCGGAGCAAGGATGCGACGGAGTGTCCTTGTTCGAACAGGTTGTCCAACGATGAAATCGTTAACTCAGGGTGAGTTCAGCTCTGGACAACCGGTCAGCAGTTAATTCAGACCGGAAGCAGAGAAGCGGCAGAAGGAACGTAAGTTAGTTCCTGAGAGCTTTAGAGCTAATCTGCTGCGAACGGTACATGTCAGGTCCCCAACCGGACATCTGACTGTAGGGGCAACCGGTAAGTGTCTTTCCCGGTACTATTGGTGGCCGGGAATGACAGGCGACGTGCGCAGATATATCAGGTCTTGTCCTGAGTGCCGTAAATGCACACTAGAGAAACGGACGAAGACGAAGATATCCTTAGCGGTTGGAGACCGAGTTCTAGTACTACTCCCAATCGAGGGGAACGAATTCGAAATAGGGTGGCAGGGCCCATTCCTAGTGGATAAAGTGGGGCTCCACAAGCACTATGGAGTGGCGATCCTGGGAAAGTCTTCTACTTTCCATTCCAGTCTCCTCATGCGCTATGAGGGGAAGCCCGATGATAAGCCTACCAACCCAAGGGCGCAAAGATTCGCTGAGAAGTACGGTTCGGGGTTCAGGTCAGGTAGCGGAAAGCCTGTCACACCATAGGAAGTCCTATATGTATGTGCAGGTACCTTCTTAGGTTCAGCCCGGTGCTCGGGGGAACATGACCGGCCAAAGGAACACCCGCAGTGCTAGCTACACTGAGAACCGTGGTCGGAAGAGGTGGGTTGTGTCGGAACGTACACAGACCTCTGGTTCCTCAAACCGACCGACTGCAGTCCAGCTGGGTCCTCGAAAGGGGAAGCTGGAGTTGCAGAAGTCCAGTAAACTCTGGCAGGAGCGATCGTTAACTCAGATCGAGGCGGGAGCTCTAGTCCGCAAGGCACTGCGAGATGCCCGATCGCAGTAGCGGAGTAGGCGTTGATCACCCGTGATACTGAATAGTTTGTCTCCCCACCAAAGGTGGTAAAAGTATCCTATGAAATATTGATGGGTTAGACTTCCTCACCCGCCATCCGGTCTCTAAGAGAGAAGAAAGAACGACATAGACAGCTTCTGCGTAGAAGTGGAACGACGGGGTCGATCCTCTTAAAGTGGGGGCCTATGTGACGAAACCGCGATCATCTGTCTGTGGTCGTCGGGATCCCGCACTATTTTGGCGCGTCATCGGGGACTTTCCCAGCTATAAATAGACTGAGGGAAACCGATAGGTATTTTCCATCTAGAATCATCTCGAATTACTGGTATTTGATTCTACAGGGTTGCCGGGTGCTTCACTGAATTCCCGTGCAGAGAGATCTAGAAATTCTAGGCGGGGAATGAATTTTATTCGAGAAGTTGACTTTTCTCCAGGAGCACTCGATCCTCGTGAGCATGAGTTGGCACGTTGGTGGAATGCGGCTAGAATAGTCATTCACTTCCAAACTCTCACGGAAAGAAGACGCAGGGCTCTGTTAAGCCATTTTTACAGCGTCTACACTCAACCATGTGCGGCTAACTGTTAGTACAATGTGGCCGTTGTGCCCTTGAACAGTATTGGTAGCTGACTGGAGGCTGATTCGCATTATTCAGGTATTTACTTGGTTAAATAATTTAACTTTGTAATTGTTCACATAATCGCAATCGTTCTAACCTCATTTAATATGCGAGTGTCTTTGCATTACTAATGCGGAAGCGATCGATAACGCCGCTGAAATCTAGGCAGTGTTACATTTGTTTACAAACGTGTGTAGTGAACTACCGGCTGGAGAATTAGGCCTGTGATTTTGGCGATTTGTGTTAAAATAGTATTTACCATGTGTAGCAAATTGGTGCATAGACTATGTGGCTGTTTTAGAATAGAACATAGTTAATTGTGCATGAGATGAAGGTAGACTTAGGTCAGTCATATACTGAAGCTAGAAAGAACGGTTAGATAGCAAGGTGAGTGGATAGGTGGAGATTCAGACAGTGTTGTGCTTAGCTGCTAAGGAAGGAGAGAACTTAGTTCTATACCACAGTGAATGATGTAACTATTGTGTTAACTTAATAGTGAAGTCATTGTGTGGGACACTGGAATTCTGTGAGAAGGTAAGTCTTCAGTGATGATATATATATATATATATATATATATATATATATATATATATATATATATATATATATATATATATATATATATATATATATGATGTGGCATTATGTATATATATTAAGTCATGTTATGTGATACTTCTTGGAGCGATACCGAACGCCGAGTGGTTCGACGCGTGATAACAATGCGTACCGTCGTGATGTACATTTGCGTTCTTGATTCTTGTCTTAGCTATCCTGTTCTTTCATTCTGGCGTTAGTGCGAGTGAGTGCTGAGGTGCTAGTGGTATGGAGGGACAAAAGGAGTTGTATGAGACTCGGGGACATATGGGATATGGGGATTTGAAAGCAAGTTATGAAAGTATGGTGCTGGCAGACCAGGCCAGCTATGAAGTTCGGTCCAGGCCAAGGCTAATCCACTTGGAAGGGCAGAACTGGGACATAATCCTTGGAACATGTGGGGAACATGTTTTACCAAGAGGCTTCTTGACTCTAGGGAAGAGTCTAATAAGAAGAGTTTTGCTATAGGCTGGGCAGGAAGTCCCACCAGCAGAACGGAGTGTGTATATACTGGATGTGATCATGTATTATCCCTATATCCCGAGGGATGGTACAATGATCAGTATTATGTTTACTATTGAATATGTCCAAATGTAAGGAAGGAGTCCAGGGACTCTTCACCTTAATGTTTAGTTCTGTTAATTTTAGAACTATGATAAAGGCTTACTATCACTAGTGACGTTAGCGACAACTGGTAGATGATTAGGGATAGGTGAGACATACGATCAGACTCGTCATTCTGATTACTTACTCTGATTTGACGGGCTGTTCTTTGTGGCCAGCTGACATTGATAGGAACCCATGCTTTACTACTCTCAATATAGAGATAATGCTTTAGTTATTTGCATAACTAAGTAGCATGACTGAAGGTTGAGTAGTCAGTGGTAGGATGCATGTGGACCAATGTTTGGGCCAGTATACTCTCACCGATCGCTCTTCCTTTCAGGAGTTTGCCTGTTGAGGAACCAGTCAACTACACTGGTCGTTTGCCGGAAACCACTTCGTGTAACACAGCGAAGGGTAGAAGCCTTTACTTACCTCGCCTGACTAACCACACCATGTGCCAGGGTGAATCACCATGAGTAGATGTTATCATCAATTGATTCCGGTGCCCTGAAGGTGCACGTGTGGAATGAGATGGTTTGTGTTGTTTTCTGACTTAGAAGATACTTTATTTCAGCAAGGAGAAGTTCAGCTACCTGAGCAATCATGCTCAATGATGATATACCAGACGGTAAGCCGTCTTGTGAGGTTCCGCCTAAATGTGGAAACAGATTATCTATAAACTGGGACTGTTTCTACGACAGCTTTAGTGGCAGGTCATGATGAGACCTACACCAGCTTACGTATAACAAGACTTAATTACCAGTGTTATTAGGTAACGGACAACTAAATCTTGTCCAGACTGAACAATGTTAGCTCCAGATGAAATATGTGTGATCCACAGGGTGGACTTAGGTTAGAAAATGAACTGTGTTTTCTTGTAAGACTCTAGTAGCAGCAGACCTATCTGATTACCCGACCAGGGGTAATGTACTGTGATTTAGTGACCATTAGATTGGTCAATGGCTTATTACCCGACCAGGGGTAATGTACTATGAGTGAGGTACCATTAGATTGGTCAGTGACTTACTATCCAACCAGGAGTACGTGATACTACTAAGGGACCATTAGATTGGTCAATTGGCTACAGACATTCAGTGAACTCAAGAGTAACTGGGGTCAAGTCCAGGAGGATTGTCTCCCAGCTAGGCTGTTAAAAGAGAACTGTTTATTAATTTAGCAGTGACCAACTAGGAGTTGGGGAAGTTGCAGTCGGTCCAGTTGAGTGAGGTCCAGAGGTAACTCTCTTGGGGTCGATCCAAGCTCTGGGGACGGAGTGGTCTCCAAGGTTCTAGTCAGCTCACTGGAAGGAAACCGGGTGAGTGGCTGACCGACTGGACGGGATATCTGCTTCCAATCTACTCCTCAGCCTTATGATGAATTAACCATATCTCTGATTCTGTCTCTACTCTATCCTCTATTTGTGTAAATAGATTATTCTATCAGGATGTTCATTTCAGTTCTATATTCTCAAGGGTAGAATAAACTTTGTGTATGTTGACTTGCTCGTTGTATAATTATTGAGTGTGGTCTCGGACGATGCCTTAGTGTTCATTGTTCCAAGGGAGTAGGTAGTTAGTGGGGGTCTAGAATCTGGAGGGGCTTGTAGACATATTTAACTAATACGAGGTCAACCACAGAGTAAAATTGTGTATCTACCTGTCCAACCCCTGGGGTTAGAATACACGGGAGTGCTAGAGACACCGCGGGTGTGGTTAACTCTCACCACCCAAGGCGATCTTGTCACAGTCATATCTATTGTTTTTTCTTCCTTCACCTTTCTAGTGGAGTGTGTCATATATCTTTCTTGTCTTCCTTCGTCTTTATAGTGGAGTGTGTCATATATCTTTCTTGTCTTCCTTCGTCTTTCTAGTGGAGTGTGTCATATATCTTTCTTGTCTTCCTTCGTCTTTATAGTGGAGTGTGTCATATATCTTTCTTGTCTTCCTTCGTCTTTCTAGTGGAGTGTGCCATATATCTTTCATGTTTCCTTCGTCTTTCTAGTGGAGTGTGTCATATATCTTTCTTGTCTTCCTTCGTCTTTCTAGTGGAGTGTGTCATATCTATTTGTGTTTCTTCCTTCACCTTTCTTGTGGAGTGTGTCATATATCTTATTTGTCTTCCTTCGTCTTTCTAGTAGAGTGTGTCATATATCTTTCTTGTCCTCCTTCGTCATTCTGGTGAGTGCGGCACATATATTTATTTATTTATTTTGGGGGGGGGGGGGGGGGGCTTTCTTCGTCTTTCTGGTGAAGTGCGCAATATTTTTCCCCTTCGTCTTTCTAATTGTGTGCACCACATATCTCGTGTGTCTTTCTTCTTGTTTCTGATAATTCAGAAATATCAATTGGGGAACCCTTTGTTGTTTGTCCATCAAAAATGATGATGACCATTCAGTTCATCCAACTGGGTTGAAAGTATAGAACCGTGAGTTTTAAGATTGCTGATAAGGCCTATTTTGGCTCGAAATGTTCTTTCACAATGTGGGCAAAGATTTCTTGACGTTCCAGTTGGAGGATCTCCTGCAGTGGTTTTCTTTCCAGCCTTTTCTCCACAGCTCTTGCAGTCCTGTTTGCTTCACAGGTGACTGCAACCTTGTGTAATGATGTGGGGTGGGCATAGAGAGAGCCGCAGAAGCTGACAAAATATTAGAAGGACTGGGGTAGATTGGTTGCTGATGTAAGCTCCAATAGTGTTAAAAGGCAGCCGCAGCAGCAGCAGCAGCAGCAACGGCACGTAAAGTAAACAACACTCGAGTTCAAAGCGAGTGAATGCCAAAAACAATATCTACTGATTGAGCCACTTATGTTTTCTAACAAAGTGCACACCAACTTAATTAAGATACCTGGTTGAAGTATGGACTGTTTCTTCAGGCAGCGGGCTTGCCCTCACGCCTCTACTCTGGCACAATGTCTCGTTTGTGAAGACACGCGATAGCAAGCCAGATAACAGTTCCATGTTAATCCAAATTATGTGGAACTTCCGTTACTGTCTATCAATAATTTACGGCTATGGACGACGACTGCTAAATGTAAACGGAAATTACTTGAGCTGAAATGTAGTTATAGAACTCTGGTTTATAGTTCCTTAAAGGCCGTGAGACCAACTTTTGTCCAAGGTGTTCATGGTGAAATTATTTCTACTAATTTTATTTGTTTTGCTTCGTCCTGGTTATAATTTTTATATATCTCGCTTAAGACATCGATGGTTTTGAAAACCATGTAAATAATTAACCCTTAATCTGTAACAGTAAATTAACACTCAGAGAGACAATATCCTTCATTATAACATCGCCCTGTAAAGGTTAAATCCAATAGCTTACTAAAAAGCATACACTGTGTACAGTATTGTTAACAATGTTATTATTATAACAATATTAATATTTGGTTACATTTATTAAATTTCTACATGAAACATTCAAAGTGGAAACATAAAAGAGAAATTTAATTGTTAATTTTTGTACAATTTAATTGTGGAAATTTTATTTTTTTCATTCAACCATAGTGACTTATTACATGAGATACATTTAATTTTCTGAAATACAACTGTTGTTTGCCTAGGGGACAGCAGGTTGGGTATTTAAAATGACAACGTGAGATATTTTTCCCATTTGGTTAAGGAATTGTCCTACTTTTATAAGTTTTGGCTGAAATTTGGCTTACATTTTTCCTATTTTGTTAACAAAATTTCCTACTTTTTTATAAGTTTTGGATGAAATATTTCTTCACTTGTCCAAAAATTTTCACATTTGGTTAACAAAGTTTCCTACTTTTTATAAGTTTCAATGAACCTTAGCCAAACTTTTCACATTTGGTTAACAAAGTTTCCTACTTTTTATGAGTTTGGGTGAAAGTTGGCCAAACTTTTCACGTTTGGTCAACACCTTTTCTTACTTGGTCAAGATTTTTGCCATTTGGTTAACAAAGTTTCCTACTTTTCGAAAGTTTGGGTGAGCTTTGGTCAAACTTTTCACATCTGAACAACAAAATTTCCCACTTTTCAAAAGTTTGGGTGAAAGGTGGCCAAACTTTTCACGATTGGTTAACAAATTTTCCTACGTTTCATATGTTTGAGTGAGATTTTTATAAGTTTGGTTTGAAATGTGGCTAACCTTTTCACATTTGGTTAACAAATGTCCCTACTTTTCATAAGTTTGACTGAGATTTTTATAAGTTTGGTTGAAATGTGACCAAAATGTTTCACCGTGGCTAACAAATTTTCCTACTTTTCATATGTTTGACTGAGCTTTTTATAAGTCTGGTTGAAATGTCGCCACAATTTTTCCCATTTGGCTAACAAATTTTATTACTTGACCAAGGTATTTACTCTTCATTCTCTCACCATATGACAAGTATATACACCGTAAACACTAAATATTCAACAAACAAGACGTAATTATAATCTATATACCTGTTTATTTACAGTATTTCAGTACATTTTACATGCATAATGTCATTATACGAAATAGATGATGTGATATGAGCCGGTATACATAGTATCATAAAAACAGTTTATTTTCACATATAGAGCTATACAAATTGTATGTTGTTTCTGGGTTTCTTCACACCACTGTCTGAGTAGGTTGGTTTTTCCAGCTGGTAGCCTGGTATGTATATGTCACTTGGTATGTAGTCATAAGACTGGTCTCCTGATTGGTGGGTTGACATCTGAGTGTTGTATACAATCGGGGCATCAATCCTCTGCGTGTCGGGCACATCAAACAGCTGGCTATTGGGCTCTTCACATATCTGGTTGCTGGGGTCATCACACATCTGACTGTATCTGGGTTGATAACTGGTTGTATAGTATGCGTCTACTTGGTGGTTTCGTTTAGTACCCTGTTTGACTTGAGTACTGACTTGAGTGTTTTGGCCTATATTGGTTCTGGTAGTGTCTTGTTTGCCATGAGCACTGACTTGAATGTTTTGGTTACTGACTTGTTTGTCTCTGTTAGTACCTTGTTTGACTTCGTTACTGGCTTGGTTAACTTGGTTGAGTCTGTCAAAGTCAGCTAGGATCTCGAGATGAAAGGCGATCATCTGTTCATATTCTTGCTGAGTAAGTGTCATTCCATTCTTAGTCGGGAACTTCTTGTCGGATTCACCGTAAAATCTTCGAATGTGTAACGTAGTCGTTCCTCTGTAGGATGAGACAAACACGGCCTTATCACCACTACCCACTGGTCTAATAGTCTCACCACTACGAGTCATGTAGACCCAGTTAGCAGGCACAGTCTTGAGGTCTGTAGTCATCTTCTGATCACGATGCCTGAGTGTTAGCAGCCTCGGGGTTATATACTAGTTTTTGAGCCACGCGTAAAACCGGTTTCAGCCAGTTTCATAGGTCAAGCGGTTCAGATTACGCTGACGTGGCTGTCTGTATGGCGCGACTAAGCGTTCTACTACCCGCTCGTTGACCTGTTGTATGTTTGAGCTGGGTTGGGGAATGCGGGTCATGATCGCCACATGACCTCTAACCATGATGAAATAGATAGTGTAGATGGCGCCAAGTTATTTGTGTTGTAGTCATTGTTAGCTATAGTCTGCGAAGTCAGAATACCCGTGATATACATATACAGTCTCCTCACACCCTTTGTAGTTTTCTTCGTATTGAGGCCTGGTCAGCTATTAAAGACATGGTTGTAAGTATATTACAGCCATCTTGTTTTTATGTAGGTGTTTTAATACTCGGCCGCTAGTGTGGATTGATATTTTTTTAAATTTTAATTACCAGTTACCATACGGGGGTTAGACTATCTCGGCCTCTTTCACTGTTGTTCTTGACTTTTTTCTCTGCTCCAGGACTTTGACTCTGTGACTGGTCCCCAGGACTGGGGTTAGTATTTGGTCCATCTCTAGTATACGTCGCTCAAAATTCTCTCGTTCTCTGATTACATGGTGCCAGTTGCCATTGCGTTCTTCGGTGCCAACGCTATGAACTGTCAAGAGGTGAGGATCTGTTGCAAAATTTACCTGGAGAGGAGAAAAAATCACATTGAAACTTATAAGGCTTCAGCGTCTAGTAATTCATAGTGAAAATAAAGAGTACCAGATAATAGAATGTACCATTAGACATCGGAACTAACACACCTGTTCTTGGAAACTATGAGTGTGACCGTTACTATTTATACATACCTTTCTCGATGGGTGTTGTATTTCATCTGCTGTGACAGAGGAGCAACTTCGGAAACCAGCGGTAGGATAGTTTTCATTCCACAAAGCATTGATTTTCTTGAGAAACTCAGAGTCTGGTTCATGACCGCTAGACAGAGGGTCACTATTTTCATCTGAAGAAGAGTCGTCAAGCAGATCAAATGTTGTCTCATATGGGTCTACGGTTGTCTGACTACAAGAAGTAGGTTTCTTGCAGAACAACATGTCTAATGACAGAGCTGGGATGAAGAACCAAGAATCACCAGTCTTCACAACAGGTAACGTAGAAGATGTGCTACTTTTGTCAAAACTGGCGTGCTCTGTTGAACTTTGGTAGATATTATTTTGGAAACCAATGTCTTTATTTCTCTGAGCGTGCACCCTTACTAGTCTTTGGGAATGAAGCTTTTGCTCTGTGTCACATGCATTGTGAGTGGAGTCAGGAATGTTTTTCGTTTGCCGGTGTTGTACTCCAGTTTTTCGTGTTTCTCTTTGCTGTTTCTTTTGCTTTTTTGGAAAAAGGGTGTCCTCTCTTGATCATTTTCTAGGTGGTGACGACATGGATGTCAATTTTAAAATGGGTTGTAAGGTTGATTGGGGTGTAATCTCAGCCTCTGTGGGTTTGGGTTGCATGAACACCGCCGACCGTAATTATTACCTTCGCGTCTCAGCTGTACCCTTACACATGTGATCGACTGTGACGCCATCTTTAACCGGCTTTAAGCACGTGCTTCGATTGTATACCTTAGCTATATGACCGGAAGCATCGCCATATTTGAACAGTTTTAGTCACGTGGTTGTACCCTTACACATGTGATCGAGTGTGACGCCATCTTTAACTGGATTTAGTCACGTGTTTCGATTGTATACCTGAGACATATGACCGGAAGCATCGCCATATTTGATCGGCTGTATCGTTATGTTGTCAGTACACTGTGAGTCATCCTCCAGTTTTCCCCCAAAGACATGTCTGAACACTTTCATGGACGTTCACTCCGCCGACATAGCCCTGTGGTGAGTCACCCGATCGGTCACCTTCAGCTGATGACGATGCTGCTGTTGATGATGCTGATGATGATGATAATGATTTTGTTGGTGGAGCTGGGTGCTGCTGATGATGGTAATCCTGGTGACAGACACTAAAGACGATCATGGGTACCGGATGGTCAGAAAGACATCGCCAAGCTTGCCCAAGAAGCATGCATGATGGGCTGACTGCGACGTCCTGTAAATGTAATCCATTACAACTTGACTGTAGTATGTAATAGATAGACACAACTATAGCACGAGGGATAGCTTTGGTTGTGAGATGACACCCAATATTGAAGTTTCCTACGAGCGCACACATGCGCGCGCACGCAAGCACAAAACGCACGCACGTCTTTCACCCACACCGCCTCTTGCTCCACCCATCTTTTTACTAACAGCAAACCTCTTCTACACCCACTCCACAGCCACTCCCCCCAATATTGAAGTTTTCCTACGAGCAAGAAACATGCACACACACACACACACACACACACACACACACACACACGCACGCACACACACACACACACACACACACACACACACACAAACACACCCCCACTCCACAACCACTACCCCAATATTGAAGTTTTCCTACGAGCGCGCACATGCGCGCGCACGCACGCAAACACTCACGCACGGATGCGCACACACACACACACACACACACACACGTGCACCTGACACGGTTGTCGTTCGTACAAAATGACTATTGCAAGCTTGCCCAGGAAGCACGAATGTTGAGGTTGACTGCGACGTCCTGTAAATGCATTGCATAAACAATGTTTGGTCTGACTACGACGTCCTGTAATAGATAGACAATTAGCTGTTGATACACCCTTTCCACACTCACATGACATGGTTGTCGTTCATTAAAAATGAGAATCGCAAACTTGCCTAGCACACATGAAACTCCACAGAATGTTGGGACTGACTGCGATGTCCTGTAATTGATAGCACACACAGACACACACACACACACACACACACACGCGCGCGCGCGCGTACGTGACATGACTACCGTTCGTTCAATAAGGCAGCAGCAATCTTACCCAGCAAACACATCACTCCACCGAATGTTGGGTCTGAATGCGACGTCCTGTAATTGATAGCACACCCGCGCGCGCGTGCACGCACATACACACACAGACGCGCGCACATATCCCGCGTGACCAAGTCATGAAGGCAAGTACGTATATATACCCACTGGGACAACCTACCTACAGCCCGTGGCCGAGGGGTTAGCAGCTTTCTCCGCTAACCCCGAATACTCTCGTCACGTGACGCGACGAGAATTAGCAGTGGTTCGAATCGCAAAAGTGACTTTTGAGAGTATGGAGCCGGTCGCTCAGAAAGTCGTGGCGTGCTGATGAGCGTAATCTAGCCTAGGAATCAACATACAGCTGAAAGATGCTGGTGTTGACCGCAATATCCTGAAACAGGATGGAAACGCGGGAAAAAAAAAAAAAAAAAAAAAAAAAAAAATATGTATAACGGCTTCGTATAGGTATTTTTTTTCGGCGCAAATATTCCCTTAACAGGCTGTCGTCTGCTCTCTATCTGTGATAAGGATTGAAGGCTGTCGACATTAATTGACAATTCCGTAGGCGTTCCATACGGTTGACTGGTATCCGTTAATCTCGTATATGCCGGTCGCTGGCCATTGTATTTTTTCTCGCGGGGCGTGTTCGGTGAAGCGTCAATGGTTGCTTGTGCACGCAGGTACGTGGTCATTCAAGGGGAAGTTAGTGTGTAAAAGGGGAACAATTCTGGTTGAGTCAAGAGCCCCGAATAGTCTCCCTTGGATTCCGTTATAATTAAAGGGGTATAACTTTTATGTTTAATAATATTATATATTTTAATGCTTATCTCGGGAAGTTATCGTTTTTATTAATTGAGGATTAGAGTTTTATAATGACATACCTATTCCCCAATATACATACAAGAACTATTGTCGTTTATATGTTTTTAGGGTATATTTTTTAATAAATTCTTTTTCTGGTTAGTATATTTTTTAAACCAGATTTCCACCAAGTGTTCCACCAGTGAAGAGTTCCAACACTAATAGTTCCAGTAGCAATCTGATTATATGTCCGTCTCGCCTTTCCTCCGAGCGTCGAGCGTCGGCCAGATCCCCTCGTCACACCTCGTTGTCTCATTCTTACCAGACCATGGTGCTCCATCTGCTCCTCCGAGGTGTACACGTGCTCCCACAAGGCCGCAACCACGTCTGCCTTGTCATGCATCAATACTCCACCAAATTTTGCCGAGCCAGCCAATCTGTCCGCCTGTTCATTCCCCAGCATACCGGCATGCCCAGGAGAAAAGATCCAGGTGATGCTTACTACCCGCGACCTCTGAAGCGAAGCAAGCCACTCCGCACGAAGCCTACCTGTTCTCACCCTTCTCAGCATGCTTTCTGAGTCAGTTACAATCACAATGTGTGTATGTATCGTGTTTTCTATCCAGCGGAAAGCTGCACTGACCGCCTCCACCTCCATTCTTAAGCTAGATGTAGTGTTATCATACGCCAGGCTCTCCTGCACCAAACGCCGACCATTAGTTTTTGCCAAGAAAAGTATAAATTTCGTAGTGGGCCGTGCCGCCGTATGGCATATGGCTGCAAGGAATGTATAGTAGTTAGGGGGGAGGTATTTAAGTCTTATTTTAGGACTTTATTCCTACGTAGTGACGTCATATTTGCCTCGATGTGCCTACACCGGCAACAGTCGAGGTATCAACTCGTAATAATGCAAAACAGCAACGAAGGACGAGGAATTAAACTTGCGTCCTTACCTTGAATACAATGACAATCAACGGCAAAAGTCAAGATATCAGAGCGCTACCAGAAGTTTATTCCGTAGCAGACATGCGAACATAAAACTCACGCAGACCTGTAGGTTGACCCCTATAGACGGGATCGGCACCTACTTTACTAATGCACCGATGAGTGTCCAGTCTACTGAGCTCTGCTTGAAGCCCTGATCCACTGATTCCATTTAAGCTGTAATTCCACTCTAGGTTTTTCCGCCCGGTTACTTCACTGCGGTGTCATCATCATCAGATCCCTCTCCTGACTCAGAGCTGCCTCACGCTCATATCATCGCGTCCAGAGGTCACCTCACACAGATCCTTCGAAAACACTTCCTTGTTCGAAAGCACAATCACAGCGTCTCCCGTTGCTGTCCAATTACGTTGTCCACATTCTCCTTGGATTCCTTTGTTGACGTCCACTTTCGTGTCCGAGTGGGGAATTCCCATTTTCTAATTTATACTTTTCGTGGTGGGCCGTGCCGCCGTATGGCACCATATCTTGCAGTATGAGAACCGTTTCTGTAACGCTACAAACTGCCTCCGTTACGATATCTGTCCTTGACGGGGGTCAAAGTCTTTCTTCACATGGTGTAGTGTTTGAAATTTGATCCTATCAGATGTAACGTAACATAACCGGCTATCGTGTTACAGATTTAGTACATATTAGAGTTCCGGTGTGTTGAGAAAAACCAAGGTATACCGTTCAATAGGTATGAAGGTAGTACATTCTAAAAATTTACTCTCAAAGAGTTTAGAACCGCAGCTGTAAAATACCTGTTTACATGCCGTCAACACGCGCAGACACACACATATGCATGTGCACGCACTATTAATAGACACTACACAAATACATGGGAGTCTCCGTGGCGATGTTGTCAAGCCGTCTGACTTGGGATCCGAAGGTTGTGGGTTCGATTCTGGGCCGCGTCCTTCGGTTCACGAGTGCATTTTTTCGGAGACTCTTGAGGGCCCCCGCTGGAGCTACGGAGCTCGTGCGTTGTGCGACACTTTTGGCAGCCCGCGCTGCGGAAAGAGACTGAGCCATAAGAGATTTTAAAAAAAAAAAAACCGGTGCAATGAAGTCTACTTGTAAGCAACACAAATACGTCAGCCACGAAAGATTAGTGGCTAGTCGCTGGCCTGCTGGCCCGATGGTCATGGATTATTTCCGCATCGGGGCGGATTCGAATTGTGAAAATGGACCTGGGCTTCCAGGTCGAACAGCCTAAACATGAGTATCTTGGAAAGTAAAGGTGGCCGGCGTGAAACAGACCACATCACCCACTGAGTACCAGAAACAGACCACATCACCCACTGAGTACCAGAAACAGACCACATCACCCACTGAGTACCGATTGGTCTATACAAATATGGGTGTAGCACCATATGCCCTATGCGCCTTGCGGCGTGTAAAATTGTGTTTTAGTTTACTTACACACACACACACAAGCGCGCGCACAAGAGATGTATAGAATATATGTATATATATATAGCACGTAATGGAGATATCGGGCGGCCGTCTGCAAGCTATCAGCTGTAGAAGGCTTATATGAAAATTCGAAATCTAGTGTCATTTCCTCCTCTATAAACATCAAGATCCCAAAACGGTTCTTCACTTCTATGTTCTTTACATCTGGTACATAGGAAAAGTTAATCCACACACAAAACTCAGCCCAGTTCACAAGAAGTAGTAGTACGTATAAGGACAACACTTGAGTTCAAAGAGAGCGAACAACAAAATAAATAAATAAAAATAACTAAAATTGTATAGCAGAACTACCAATGAATGTAGAGCTCATGGAAAGAAATGGCATATTCCGATGATTCAAGAGACGAGGAAAAGATACTGGGAGGTGGGGGGAGATGGTGGAGGCAGAAAAAAAGGGGAAGGGGGACCTCGATAGAATCCTCAATGAGAAAACTTGATAGTATGATAACTAAAAAGTCCTTTCCCTAGAACCTAAAGGGCAACCGAAATAGATGGAGACCTAAACCACACGGAGAAGAGAATAAGAGGTGAAGATGAATAACATAAAGATGGCATGGCAAGGGCTTCAAGAGATAGGGCGGCTTGGTGTGAGTTAGTTGAAGATCTATACTCTGTTATTGGATGCAGGGCTGAAGAAGAAGAAGATTGCTAATGGAAATGATAAGGGGAACATGGAATACAGTTTTATTTATCGATTATGATGGAGAGATGTACACAGATGCAAAGAGACCTACATTTACGCTTTCGAAAAAAGAAAGAATATTCAAATGACCTGACCTTTTTGACTTTTTGCATGAACTCGGTTGTAGATGGGAACATTCTCATGATAATTAGAACAAAATATTGGGAGCAAGAATCTGCCATCATATTTGAATGAGAAATTAGATAATGAAAAGCAATATGACTGACTGGAACCTTGCCGTTTTTACAGACGATAGTTTGTAAAATGGAGTTATACCTCTACATACCACAAAGCCTGCATTCAATTTAGAGACCATGTGTTGCCCACAAAGCACTATCCTTCTCTCTGCCTGTCTAGTTTACTCCAGAGGAAAGGTAACACTAATACGTCTGGAACAAGACAAGCTGCAGAAACTGCCAGATCAGCAAAGCAATATTCTAACTGTCCGCTTGTCGGAACTTCCATCCTAGATCAGTTGCTGACCAAGGCTTAGGACCTGGTCTGCCCTGCCATGACATTTAGTCTTTAGGTTGCATTTCCTCACACTAGGGTAAGGCTTGCACCCTTCCAATTGTAGCCCTTCGCCCGATGCTATAATAATGTTCCTCTTACCTCAAGTAAGCAACGACACACAACAACAAGGTCTACAGCCAAGAACGGTTTACATTTCCAGAGCACCTGTTGAACTAGAATAATGAAGATAAAAGATATACATGCAAATAAATAGGATCGCGGTTGCAATAAATATGTTATGAGTAATTCCCCAGATGAAAGAGGGCTAAATGGGCACATATTTATTCTCTCTATTGATTACTAGCTGACCCAGCCCGGCTTCGCCCAGACCATGGTGGGGATCATCTCATTTAATTCATATAAGTAGTCATATAAGCTCCCGTTCCCGTTCCCGACTGTCTGTCTGTCTGTCTGTCTGTCTGTCTGTCTGTCTGTCTGTCTGACCCGGCTTCGCCCAGACCCTGGTGGGGAGCATCTCATTTAATTCATATAAGTAGTCATATAAGTTCCCGTTCCCGACTGTCTGTCTGTCTGTCTGTCTGTCTGTCTGTCTGTCTGTCTGTCTGTCTGTCTGTCTGTCTGACCCGACTTCGCCCAGTCCCTGTTGGGGAGCATCTCATTTAATTCATATAAGTAGTCATATAAGCTCCCGTTTCCAACTGCCTGCCTGTCTGTCTGTCTGTCTGTCTGTCTGTCTGTCTGTCTGTCTGTCTGTAGGAGGAGGAGGAAGAGGGAGGAGGAGGAAGAGGGAGGAGGAGGTAGGAGGAAGAGGGAGGAGGATGAGGGAGGAGGAGGAGAGAGGAGGAGGAGGGAGGAGGGAGGAAGAGGGAGTAGGAGGGGAGGAGGAGGAGGAAGAGGGTGGAGGAAGAGGGAGGAGGATGGAGAAGGAGGAGGAGGAGAACGCAGGAGGAAGAGGTGGAGGAGGAGGAGGGAGGAGGAGAGGGTGGAGGAAGGAGAGGGAGGAGGAGGGAGGAGGAGGTAGGAGGAGGAGGAAGAGGGAGGAGGCGGAGGGAGGAGGAGGGAGGAGGGAGGAGGATGAGGGATGAGGAGAAGGGAGGAGGAGGGAGAGGGAGGAGGGGAGGAGGAGGAAGAGGGAGGAGGAGCGAGGAGGAGGGGGAGGAGGAGGAGGAGAACGCAGGAGGAGGAGGGGGAGGAGGAGGAGAGGGAGGAGGAGGGAGAGGGAGAATGAGGGAGAGGGAGGAGGAGAGAGGAGGAGATAGGAGGAGGGAGGAGGAGGGAAGAGGGAGAAGGAGGAGGGAGAAGGAGGAGGGAGGAAGGAGGAGAAGGAGGGGGATGGAGGAGGAGGAAGAGGAAGGAGGAGGAGGGAGAAGGAGGGAGGAGGGAGGAGGAGGAGGAGCAGGAGGAGGAGGGCGGAGGAGGAAGGAAGAGGAGTGATTAGGAGGAGGAAGAGGGAGGAGAAGAAGGAAGGAGGAGAGCGAGGAGGAGGGAGGAGGGCGAGGAGGATGGAAGAGGAGGGAGGAGGAGGGAGGAGGAGGTGGAAGAGGGAGGAGGAGTGAGGGAGAGGGAGGAGGAGGAGGGAGAGGGAGGAGGAGGGAGAAGGAGGGAGCAGGAGGAGGGCGGAGGAGGAGGGCGGAGGAGGAAGGAAGAGGAGTGATTAGGAGGATGAAGAAGGAGGAGGAGGAAGGAGGAGAGCGAGGTGGAGGGAGGAGGGCGAGGAGGATGGAGGGAGGAGGAGGTGGAAAAGGGAGGAGGAGGATGGAAGGAGAGAGAGGAGGGGGAGGGGAGGAGGAAGATGGTAGGAGGAGGAGGAGGGGAGAGGAGGAGGAGGGAGGAGGAGGAGGATAATGCATGTGCCTGTAGATAACTGCAGCGAAAAGGTGGGGAGCATCTCATTTAATTCATATACGTAGTCATATAAGCTCCCGTTCCCGACTATCTGTCTGTCTGTCTGTCTATCTATCTGACCCGGCGTGGCTTCACCCAGCTCCTGGCGGGGAGCGTCTCATTAAATTCATACAACAAAAAAAAAAAAGGTTACTTAAAAGAATGTCCTTCCACACACCATCCATTATTTTTAATGAAAACTGTTTTTAATCACCGACATGACTGTAGATAACTTCTTTAAGCATAAAAAGATGAGTTACAATGTTATACATTATGCATTATTTTTATGAAAACTTTGAAAATGCCTTAAAGATTATATCATTATTTATTATAAGTCATATGCCTGTAAATAACTATAGACAAAGAGTTTATAAATCTTTGAAAACGATGCAACAATATATATATATAGCAATGTTATTAAAAGTTATGCCCCTTGAAATAACGTTTGTAGAGTTAAGTCCCCTTGCTATATAGAAATTATAATGAAAAATGAAAAATGAAATAATATTAAGTAAGTAGCCGATTTCACACTAAAAATATATTACAGTTGGCAGCGCGGGAATGAGAGGAAGACGCGTAGAAAATTTCATCTCAATCGGATGGACCGTTCGCGAACGCATAAAGGACACGACACACACACACACACACACACACACACACACACACACACACACACACACACATACATCCTTTTTTATATATAAGATGACGACTTCGTACTTCCATTGCGTATAGTGGAATTCAAGCTTTGTTTTGGTGTATGACAGATCTAGCTAATGATGACAGTTTTATTTCTGATATTTAATTAATTGTTCGTCAAAGTACACTGGATCTTTCAGCGCGGAGGAGGAGTTGTCACGTGGAGGTGGTAAGTTTATTTCCAGGTGTACATATAAATTAATATTTTCATACTGTCTAGTGTGTTCTTTTATCTTTTCTTCTTTGGTTATAGTCGTGTTATATATACGTGTATGAATGCGATCAATACATCTATATTGACTTCTCGCGCTATTTCAGTCACAATGAATTAAACCCTGCTGCGCCAGTGTAGTGACTAAATGCTCGTCTGTCGGCTCGGTGGGCACCGGATCGACTCTCATCAGGGCAGACTGGAATTATTTTAAATGATCCGGGCTCCCAGATCGACCCAGGCTAAAATTGGTAGCAGGAAATGTATTGAGAAGTAAAGGTAGAAGGCGTCATTCTAACCAAATCATCCACCCAGTGTCGATGGGCATATACAAATATAGGCCAAGCACCATATACCATGTGCCCCGTTTGGCGCCTGAATGGGTCCTTTACTTGCTACTTCACTAACATAATTTATTTCAATGTGATTCAATGAGTCAGAATACTCTTTTATACATGTATACTCTTAAACATTTCCCTTTAGAGTCATACAAGGAAAATATTCTGAAAATTCTAGAAAATAAATTACAACGTAAATTAGAACCCCAGCTAAATTAAACACAACTTGGATTTAGAAAACAATAAACAAAGGATGCACAGATGCCATCTTTGCTCTTAGACAACTTATCCATCCATCCATCATGTGCCATGCCGGTAAGCGTGGGCGGTCATGTTCTGCCATCTCACTCGATCAACAGAGTCGTGGATCAGTTCCGTATTTCTGTCTCGACCATGCCACAAGGCCAAGCCATCCAGATACTTGTTTCTAGGTCTTCCCCTTGGTCTGTTCCCCTCGATCTTACCAGTTGTCACCAAGTTCTCCAAATCATTTCTTCTCATAACATGCCCAAAAAATTGTGACTGTCTACGTCTAATGTCTCTGATCAGTTTACGATCTTCATTTGTTTCTTGAAGGACTTGTTCATTGGTCTTTCTGGCTGTCCATGGTATTCTTTGCATTTTCCTCAGAAACCACATTTCTACAGCCATCAGATGTTTTTCAGCCTGGCTGCTCATTGTCCAAGCTTCACATCCATATAAAAGTACAGGTTCTATGTAGCATCTCAACACTCTTTTTCTCGTTTCAATTGACATCTTTTTATTGGTCAGTATGTTTTTCATCTTGCTAAAGGCTACTTTTGCCATGGCGATTCTTGTTCTAATCTCTTCAAGGCATCTCCCATCAGATGTTATTACTGTTCCGAGATAATTGTACCTATTCACTTGTTGAAGAATATTCCCATTTACTTGTATATTACACTTGTGGTATTTCGTTCTTCCTAGTGACGACCATAATCTGTGTCTTTTTACAATTTAATTCTAACCCTTGTTGTTCACTGTGTGTAACAACCGCATCTACTAAGTTTTGCAGGTCCTGTTCATTGTCTGCAATCAAGACTGTATCATCTGCATATCTATTGTTATTGATGCATCGTCCCCCAATGTTGATTCCTTCCATATTTTCAATATTTCTGAAAATATTTTCACTGTACAGGGAAAACAGATCTGGAGACATTACACATCCCTGTCTCACACCTCTCTTAATAGGCTGATATTGGCTTACTTCATTATCAACTCTTATGGCAGCTTGTTGTTTCCAATATATGTTTTTTACAAGTCTAAGGTCTTTCCCATCAATTTGTAGATCTTCAAGCATCCTTATCATGTTGACATGTCTCACTTTATCAAAAGCCTTTGTGTAGTCAATAAAGCAAAGGTGTAGATCTTTGTTTACTTCTATAGAACGTTCGATTACGGCTCTCAGTATATACACAGCATTTACTGTACCCTTGCCTACTACAAACCCACATTGTTCTTCTCCTATTTCAGGTTGTATTTTCCTCCTAACTCTTTGCATGATAATTCTTAGCAAAATCTTCGTGATGTGACTCATTATACTAATTGTTCGATGTTGATCACATTCCAAGGCTCCTGATTTCTTTGGGATTGCAATAAATACAGAATTACATAACTCATGAGGTATATTTCCAGTATCATATATTGTATTAAGCAGACTGGTAACTTTATCTATTCCATATTCTTCTAAAGCATTAATCATTTCTGTTGTGACGCTGTCTGGACCGGGGGTTTTGCCAGATTTCATATGATTAAGAGCATTCTGAACCTCCATCTTCAAAATTGCTGGCCCTTCATTGTTATTTTGAACAATATATTGTTCGTCTCTGTTATCGTCATAAAGGTTTTTCACGTAATCTGACCATACATGTAAAATCTGATCTTTTTCTATTATGACTCTTCCATCTTTTGTCTTTAGGCAGCCTGCTGATGTACGTGTTCTTTGATTAGTAATCTCCTGAATTCTTTTGTGCATTAGTTTCGCATTTTTACTGTTGTGTTGTTTTTCAATTTCTCTGCAATTTTTCTCAAACCATGTTTCTTTAGCCTCCTTACATAAGGTTCTGACTTTTCTGTGAATTTCTTCATATTTGGCAGGATTATTTTTGTTCTGTCTTCTTGTTTCCATTAGTTGTAAAATTTCTTCAGTCATCCATGTCTTACGGCCCACTTTCTTTACTTTTGGAATAGTTTTTTCTGCTGCACAACTGATTGAATTCTTCAGCATTTCCCATTGATCATCTACATCTTGAAATAGGATCTCTAGATCAGACAATAAATCAAATTTGTTCTTTACTTCTATGTTAAAATTATCTTGTATTTCTTTGTCAGTTTTCAATTTGCACAAGTCATATTTAGGGTTTCCTGCTGTATACTTGACTTTCTTTAACTTTACCCTCATTGTGCCAGTAATTAATCTGTGATCACTGTAACAGTCTGCATTTGGAACTGTTTTTACAACTGTTAATGCATTTCGAAACCTTTTGCTTATCAAGATGTAATCTATCTGGTTTTTAATCCTGCTGTCTGGACTCCTCCATGTCCACAATCTTCTAGGATGTTGTTTAAACCAGGTGTTTCCTACAACCATTTCTTGTTCTTTTGCCCATTCTACAAGTCTGTAACCTCTTTCATTTCTCTCTCCCAAACCATGGTTGCCTACACTACATCCATCGCTTTGCTTTCCTATTTTTGCGTTGAAATCACCCATTATGATATTTATTTCTGATTTTTTACAGTTCTTCAAAGCAGACTCCATGTCATTATAAAATTCCTCTATACTTTCTTCACTGCTTTCACTTGTTGGGGCATATACTTGAATTACATTTATTTTAAAAGGTCTTCCGTTTAATTTTACTAATAGAACTCTGTCTGACACAGCCCAATATCCTTTGACAGAATTTGATGTTTGCTTATCTAATATAATGGCTACACCTCTTTGCTGTTCTTCTCCCCCCGAGTAAATAATCTTACAATCCTCACCTGTCCTTATCCCTGCTCCTCTCCATCTCGTTTCCGATATTCCTAATATGTTAATCTTCTCTCTCTCCATTTCTTTTTTGATGTCCTCCAACTTTCCATCTGCATTCATTGTTCTAACATTCCACGTTCCCACTTTCAATGATATTAATCTTTTGCATCTAGTAGCCTGTTGACGGTCTGGAGTCACCTGGTGCGCATGACTATCCCTACCGGGCGAGGCTGCTCCTATGGAGCACCCATTTACGCCGTTTCTCTGATTATCGATTAGTGTACACAACATGATTTTCTTGGCATGTGTAAAGAAGGTAGATTGCCATTGCTTTCCTTCCCAGCAGTGACCATACTGGTCAGTGACCGTAGCCATTGTCTCCTCAAAAAAGGAGATCCTCTGCCTACCGTCGTGAAGGTGGAGACCATAACCTACAACTATCTGTCGGCTGCTCTACATCTTCATCCACCACCTGCACCCATGGCTTCACGTAACCCTGATCGGGGGGCTAAACGGGTACTCCACCTTGCCCAAGGGTGTCCCGTAGGCTAGCGGAGGGAAGGAGGCGCCTTACTTCTCCTTTGATAGAGGATACCCCTACCCCGCTACCCAACTTATAGAAAAATCAATCGAATTTAATGAAACACTCTACTTAGCCTTTGTCGACAAAGAAAAGCATTTGATAGAGTAGATAGAAATAAGCTGCGGGAAATACTTAAACGGTATGGAGTAAGTGCACATCTAACAAACCTATGTAGAAGTTTATACAACAACAATTAAGATCCGGAATACGACAAGGTTGTGTCCTGTACCCCCTCTCTTTCGTAATCTATATAGGCAGCATATGTAAAGAAACCAGCCAAACAGAGACCATAACAACACCACATGACGAACAGAACACAGTTTACGAACTAACGGCGTATTTCACCATTAAAGAACTCCTATTTGTGGACGATCAAGCACTAATAGCAAAATCAGAAGCAGAATTACACGACCACATGAATAGCATAAATGATGTGTGTAAGGAGCATATTATGAAAATCAGCATCAGTAAAACAGGTGTTATAACTATTATGAAAGAAAAAAAACAACAACAAAGATTCAACTAAATGAACACCCCTTGAAACAAGTATATAGAGCTTCAAATATTTAGGAAGTATAATATCATCAAATGGCAAATCAGGAGACGAGATCGAAAATAGATGCAATAAGGCAAACCAACTCATTGGATAAATGGCGCCAATACTAAAGAACAAACACGTATCAATAGATACCAAAAAATCAGTGTACAACACAATCTTCCCATCAACTCTATGCTACCAGTGCCAAACATGGACAATGACAGAAAAAGAGAAAAGAAAACATTACAACTACGGAAATGAGATTCCTGAGAATAATACTCAATGTATCAAGAAGAGTGAAAACCAGAAATGAAGAAATCGATGGGGGTCATATCAGGGCTAGATTTAATAAGAAAACAGCAAGTTAAGTTGTTTGACCATATAACAAGGCTACCAACTGACAGCATACCACAACAAGCAGTGATGCACAGACCAAACGGAACTAGAAGAAGAGGCCGACCATGTAAACGGTGGGCAGAGCGAATAACATAATCCACGGGAATCTCGATATATGAAGCTCATAAACGGGCACTCTCCCGCCGTTCATGCTTCACATGGACACCGCAAGGTACAAGAGGAACAAGATGCGATGAGACTCGTAAACCTAAGTAAATGATTCCTTCTGAGGCCATGAGGCGTAGATGATGCTAGCGCCATATTGTTAGACCAATTGGAGTTCTGTGGGTGTTGTGGCCAATATCCCCACGACAGATCCCTACTTGACAAGTCATTTCCTGGTACTAATTTTAGGCTGGACCGACCTGAGAGTCCAATCAATGACAGAAATCCCACTTAAGAGTGGATTCAAACATATGATCTCCAGGGCGACAGGCTTGCTAGTCACTGCGCTATCGAGGCTCCCTCTCTGACACAAACTTCATCCATTGATTTACACAAGAAAGCGTTTACTATCTGGGCATCTTTCGGAGAATTACAACAAGAACAAACAAACAAAAAAAAAAGTTTAAAAGGCAAATGGATGGACTTAACTACAGCGGGTTTATCCCATATGGCATGGTCTCTCTCCGTAGCTTCAGCGGCGACCCCCAGGAGTCTCAGATAAAATTGCACTCATGAACCGAAAGACGTAGTCTAGAATCGAACCCAGTACCTTAGGAGAGCTAGGCAGGCAGCGTAACCACTTCTGAGATGCCCTAAGAGAATTACAATTGCAAAAGAAAAGAAACGTATATGTGTTAAGTCTATAATAATAGTGTACGAATTGTCGGAGCAACCGTGGCAGAGAGCCAGATTAGATCTTCCCTTTCTTGGTGACGCACAGACTAACTGGTTAGAGTCTAATAAAACAAGTTAGTTGCATATCCTTTACAGTAGATCAAAATGATAGCAGTATAACGTTAGCATGATAACACGATAACAATAGGAGATCAGAATAATAGCAGTATACTGTTAGCATGATAACACTTAAACAATAGCAGATCAGAATGATAGCGGTATAATATTTGTATGATAACACGATAACAATAGGATATCAGAATGATAGCAGTATAATAATGTTAGCATGATAACACGACAACATTAGGAGACCAGCATGATAGCAGAGTAATGTTGGCATGATAACACGATAACAGTAGCAGATCAGAATGATAGCGGTATGATGTTTGTATGATAGCATGAAACAGTACCAGATCAGAATGATAGCAGTATAATGTTAGCACGATGACAGTACCAGATCAGAATGATAGCGGTATAATGTTTGTATGATAGCATGAAACAGTACCAGATCAGAATGATAGCAGTATAATGTTAGCACGATGACAGAACCAGATCAGAATGATAGCGGTATAATGTTTGTATGATAGCTTGAAACAGTACCAGATCAGAATGATAGCAGTATAATGTTAGCATGATAACACGATAACAGTAGCAGATCAGAATGATAGCGGTATAATGTTTGTATGATAGCATGAAACAGTACCAGATCAGAATAATAGCAGTATAATGTTAGCATGATAACACGATAACAGTAGCAGATCAGAATGATAGCAGTATAATGTTAGCACGATGACAGAACCAGATCAGAATGATAGCGGTATAATGTTTGTATGATAGCTTGAAACAGTACCAGATCAGAATGATAGCAGTATAATGTTAGCATGATAACACGATAACAGTAGCAGATCAGAATGATAGCGGTATAATGTTTGTATGATAGCATGAAACAGTACTAGATCAGAATAATAGCAGTATAATGTTAGCATGATAACACGATAACAGTAGCAGATCAGAATGATAGCAGTATAATGTTAGCACGATGACAGTACCAGATCAGAATGATAGCGGTATAATGTTTGTATGATAGCTTGAAACAGTACCAGATCAGAATGATAGCAGTATAATGTTAGCATGATAACACGATAACAGTAGCAGATCAGAATGATAGCATTATAATGTTAGCACGATGACAGTACCAGATCAGAATGATAGCGGTATAATGTTTGTATGATAGCTTGAAACAGTACCAGATCAGAATGATAGCAGTATAGTGTTAGCATGATAACACGATAACAGTAGCAGATCAGAATGATAGCAGTATAATGATAGCAGTATAATGTTAGCATGATAACACGATAACAGTAGCAGATCAGAATAATAGCAGTATAATGATAGCAGTATAATGTTAGCATGATAACACGATGACAGTAGCAGATCAGAATGATAGCAATATAGAAACATGCTACCTGCTTGGTAACAGTATAATACCATTGAAACGATAGGAAATCAATATGAAACAGTACCAGATGAATGATAGCAGTATAGTGTTAGCATGACAACACGATAACAGTAGCAGATCAGAATGATAGCAGTATAATGTTAGCATGATAACACGATGACAGTAGCAGATCAGAATGATAGCAGTATAATGATAGCAGTATAATGTTAGCATGATAACACGATAACAGTAGCAGATCAGAATGATAGCAGTATAATGTTAGCATGATAACACGATGACAGTAGCATATCAGAATGATAGCAATATAGAAACATGCTACCTGCTTGATAACTGTATAATAACATTGAAACGATAGGAAATCAATATGATAAGATAATAGCATGATAATATAGTGATGAATCAATAACAGCATGATAACATGATAACTGTATACACAATAATAACAGTATGATAACATAATGGTATGGTAAAATAATAACAGTATGATAACATGATAATAATATGATACTATGACAATATTATGATAACATGATAATAATATAACAACTTAAAATAATGTGATAATACGATAACATGTTAATCATATGACAACATGATAATATTATGATTGCATGAAAATAATATGATGACACGATAGCAGTATGATAACATATTAACACTGTGGTTGCATGATAACACTACGATAGCATGATAACTGTACGATAATGCATGATAATTACAAAATGATAACCTGATGACTGTATGATGAGATGATAACTATATTATAACTTGATAAATGTATGATAGCATAAAACTATATGATAAAATGATAACTCTATGATAACATGATAACTGTAGAATAACATGATGCCATGATAAATTTATGATAAAATAATAAGAGCACCATAACATGACAACCGTATGATAACATGATGGCTATGATAACATGATAAGAGCTTGATAACATGATAAATGCATGGTATCATGACAACTTTAAGATAGTGTGATAAATGTATGCTAAAATAATAACAGTATGATTACAGTATGATAACATGATAACAGTATGATAATATGATAACAGTATGATAACAGTGTGATAACATCACAATAGTATGATAACATTATATTAGTATGATAACATGATAACAGTATGACAACATGATAACAATATGATGATATGATAACAGTATGATGGCATGATAACAGTGTGATGGCATGATAACAGTATGATATCATGTTAACAGTATGATAACATGATAACAGTATGATAACATGATAACAGTACGATAACATGATAGCAGTACGATAACATAATAACAATACAATAACATGTTGCAACGATTGACAGTGTCCTGGATGTTGTACTTCAGCCAACAACTGTGGAGCGGCAGCCCACACGTGTCGCCAGATCATGCAATTTCTTCCAGATCTTCATGACATAACATGCATAGGTCAATATATCTGTCACGCCAGCGAGCAAGCTGTTACTCACGTTTCATGTGTATATTATGACTTCTACATCCTAGCCCCAAGGCCGAGTCCTATCTATCTACATGCAAGCGCACAAACACACAAACACACACACACACACACACACACACACACACACACACACATATCACAGACATTTCTTTCTTTCTTTCTTTCTTTCTAACTTTTTTCTTTCTATCTTTCTTTCTTTCTTTCTTTCTTTCTTTCTTGTTATTCTTCTTGTCAGTTGTTATTTCCTATAATGGATCTTTACGTTTTTCCCTCTTAGAACTCTACAGGGGCAGACCGAATATACCCCATATCTCTCTTTCCCAGTTTGTGATTCTATGGGGAAAAAATTGTTCGTTATTCTCTCTCTCTCTCTCTCTCTCTCTCTCTCTCTCTCTCTCTCTCTCTCTCTCTCTCTCCTCCTCCTCCTCCTCTCTCTCTCTCACACATACACACACACACACACACACACACACACACACTCACACACACACACACACTCTTCCGTGCTGTTGTTTACATAGAAATGTATCTATTTCTGTCTGTTTAGTTTAATTTCCATAGGATTATTTTCACAGCGCACGGATATCACCAAAAGTGCTCGTCTCACGTCGCAGATCACATAGAGATAATCTCATCACACCGCGGGAACTGAAGAATCAAACGTCTGTATATAACAGTATCAAACATGCTGTAAATATTCTTTTGTGGGTAGGTTTACAAGTTTTGACACTTTACCTGGACAGCGGCCGGCATATTGGGTTTGCTCTTGTAGAATTCTAAAATAAAAAACACACCCTTGTTCCCCCGTTCACTAGCTTTGAACTCATGTGTCGTTCACACACTTGCTGCTACTTATAGCAATTGTCACTACAAGTGAGTGCACAGGACTGATTTTGTGTGTGGATTAGTTTTCCCTATCACCAGTATCCCTCGACATCAGGCGTACACACTCCGACTTCTGAGGTACTTGTAATTTATGATCCCATCCCAATGACGATAAGTCAACATGTTAGTCCAATTGACCGGCGTAGGGGTTGAATCTCCTACGTTGCCACGAGCATGCCGGAAGTTTAAGAGCGACCACTCTGATCCATTCGGCATTGTTTCCCTCATCATTATCATAATCCAGTGCCTTGCCGGCTGACGTGGGCGATCATGCCTCTCCCCAAATTACGATCTCCGACGTCATGGATCAATTCGCGTGTTGACTCCCTTCTGTGCCACGACACAAGACCGTGAAGAATCTTCTCAAACTGTCTTTCTCGATCTCTCTTTCCGCACATATTTCCGGTTATCACGACATGTTCCAGTTTTTTTCTTCTCATTATTTCTGACGTTTGTGATAAGTTGTCTTTGCGACTCAGCTGGCCGCATAGAAACCTATAAATATACATTATATGAGAACACAATAGACACTATAAGAAAGTCAAGTCCTCTGCTTATAGGCCGTCAGAAAGCAATGGCAAACTACTGAGCGTAATCTTGCCAAGAAATCAACAATCAGCTGAAAGATGCTGATGTTGACAGCGATGTCATGTAAAGGATATGCAAACATTGTATTGTACTCAGTGATAGGATTGGGATATTCAATCCTAGTGTTTCTTATGTTATAGATATCCGCACCACATTATTCGTGCCTGGTCTATTGGAGTTACTGGCAGATATCTGACCTTTAAGCCATTCTGCTGTCTATCTTGGTCATTACTACCTCGGAGTGGACCCAGCCTCCTCATACAGATACCATAAATGTTCACAACAACATGTCTTTAGATGTAATGTAACAGTCAGGGCATTAGCTATAAGGCTGTCCATATAATGCCAGGATGAGACTGAAAGCATGATTTTCATATTTTCAGAAGTTGAGAGGCCAGAAACTGGTCATGCCATCTCCTTATATCACGGCCTTATGTATATCAAGTCCCCTCACTTCAGACCACCAACACCGTATATGTCATGGAGCTGGATCTTTTCTCCATTAGTACAGCTCTGGTGTTGACAATGCCTCCTAAAGTTAATAACAGAAAATGTTAAGTCCTCTAGAAGGACTGGAGTTTATGAGAAAGGTCCAATTTGACTCATACTCGTGCAATGGAAACTCCCAAGTGCACCTCAACAGTGATTGGGGGAAGGAAAACGAGTAGTTGTGTAGCAAACGCAGCTCTAGCTTACGAGTATGCATCGGCTTAAGCAGACAGCTGTACAGCTGAGACAAGCAGAGCACTGACTTGCTGTGACAGTCGGAAACTGATGTCAAATGCAGAAGTAATAAATCCAAGAGTGCATGTAAAAGGCAAAGGAAAACCACCACTTCATCGCACCAAGTCTTTATGAACTAAAGCAGTTCAGGGTCCATCAACAAAATTTATCCAGAACACGAACGAACAAACTTTATTTTCAAAGGGTTAAGAATTGGGCACGCAGGCCCGTCTAACATTCTGCCCTTCTATCACTCTCTTTCATACATTATTTCATTCACACATCATTCAAGGCTAACAGAGAACAGCAACAATATAAAAGATATGCATTATAAAGGTATGGGCAAAAATGCGAACATCAAAACTACACGACACAGTAAAATTAGATAATGGTCTGACACTTGTTATTAGCCATGTGGAATATACTGGCCTACCAAAAGGGGACTGGCTGTTATACTAGGGATTTGTTATTATTATTATTATCTCTATTATTAAGGGGGAAGATAATCCGTACTGAGATAATGTTCGAGTAATTTGCGATTATATGAATAGGGATTGGTGATGTCTTTGATTTCTTGTGGAAGATTGTTCCACAGATGAGCTGCAGAGTACGTTAAGCTTGTTTTGTATAAGTCAATCCTAGGCTTCGGAATGTGTAATATATTTAAACGTTTACTGTGTCTAGCATTATACTTAAACAATGGCCAAAGGTAATTTGGGGCATTCCGATGCAGGATTTTGTTAATTATTTTAGCTTTATTGACAAGCAGGGCGGGGTTGCGGGG
>JACEFZ010016508.1:35000-57258 GCA_014155875.1 Cepaea nemoralis | reverse complement strand
CTCATAAGATAGATCCGTACTCATTGGGTGTGGTACTCTGGTGCATGGAGCTCAAGACGCTGCCAATATCCGACAAAGTCCACGATTGTCTGGACATCGATCTGCTGATGTCTATTATTGCTCAACCTGTGCGTCGATGCCTGGAGCGCACTCTACACAGTGACCCTGAAGTGAGAGCATCAGCCGCGACATTGCTGAAGGAATTACACAGAGATGGAGTCTATAGCAGCCTTATTGACAGCCTGTAAGTATATATTCTGTTTATTGTATTGTTACATTAACTATTAAACTAATCAACAGTTGGTGCTTATTTTCAGTATATTTTAATCATTATAGATACTACTAACATTAATTGCATTTCTAACTTTCTAATATGTTTTATTTGTCTACTAGAAATACGTTATTTTAGATTAATACGTCCTACGTTAGTAAAAGAATGAAACGTTAGTGATTATGTTATATTAACAGTGGTTAGTGAATAATATAAAGTCTTAAACGTTGAAATGATCGACTTCATTACACCGGATTTTATCCCCTATAGCTCGATCTCTTTCCGCAGAACGGCATGCTTCAGGCGTCGAACAAAGAAAAAACTCCGTAGCTCCGGCGACGACCCCAAGGAGTCTAAAAAAATTCACTTGTGAACCGAAAGACGTAGCCCGAAATCGAAGCCACATCCTTCGGAGCAAGAGTCAGACGTCTTGACCATTTAGCTACGGAGAGTTCCAGTGATTAGTAAATGAGTAACATTAACATTAGATAGCTTTAATAAGGCGTGTTAAAAAAATTACATTATACATTTTCATATGACAATAATACACAAGTGTTTGAGAAATATAACGTAACTGTTTAATTAAAGTATTAGCGTATTTTATTCTGTTCAACATTCACAATAGTATACTTAAATGCTGTATATATTATCACACAAACAAGAGAATCACACTGTGTATATTATCACAGAACAAGAAAGGCGAATGCCCATGTATATGATATCACAGAGACAAAGAAAATCAAATGCCATGTATATAATATCACAAGGACAAGAATATCAAAAGTCAATCAATATAATATATCACAGACAAGGAGATTAATTTGATGTGGCGAAAGTCGACTAAATAGCTCACGGCGCAGACTCAGTTCCAACAAAGAGAAAATCAAACCTGACAGAAACACTAAAGCCAATTTAGAATACTTACTTGCCGCCCCACTGGGCGCCCCACTGTGTTCGAATCCTCACATAGGCAGCAATGAAATACATAAACGGGGCTGACATGTCGAACCATTCTAAATGGGTGCTCAGAAATCGTCTGGGAAGTAAAGGCGACATAGTCATTTAGCAAATATGCGCTGAGTGTCGATTGTACTTCACAAACATGGGGCTAGCACCATGTAGCCAATACATAACCACACGTTATACATGACCACACTTTATCATCAGTAATTGGGATTTGTACATGCGAACAATAACTTTGGAATTAATAAAAGATTCTAGTTAACGCAATAATTGACCTGATGTTACTTATTCAGAAACCATATTTGTTGTTACTCATTAACTAACTAATGTTAGTGTTACCTAGTTACTAACCAATCTTTATGTTACTTATTCACTAATTAATGTTAATGTTACTCATTCACTAGCCACTCTTACTGTTACTTATTCACTAACTAATGTTAATGTTACTCACACACTAACCACTCTTTATGTTACTCATTAACTAACTAATGTTTATGTTATATTATCACTAACGTTTCATTCATTTACTAACATAACTCGTGAGACGCATGCCAGAAATGGCTGTGTCACCATCTTTTTAATCAGACCACGTGGCATATTTAACTGCCTCGTGACTGGTCCCAAGTCCGTGGAAACTGAGAGGGAAAAGATGTAACACTAACTTAAATCATGATTAAAAACAACCGTTGGCCCGATTAGTCTGACTCATCATCATCAGCATGTGCCATGCCGATAAACGTGAGCGGTCATATTCCGCCATGTCACACGATCACCAGAATCGTGGATCAGCTCTGTGTTCTTGTCTCGAACATACCACATGGCCAAACCTATCCATGTATTTACTTATATGCCTTCACCATATTCTTTTCCCCTCAATCTTGCCAGTTGTCACCAAGTTCTCCAATTCATTTCTTCTCATAACGTGTCCAAACATTTTGCCTATCTACATCTAATTTCTCTATTCAGTCTACGGTTTCATTTGTTTCTTGTAGGACTTGGTCAGTGGTTTTTCTGTCTGTCCATGGTATTCTTTGCATTGTTTTTAGAAACTACATTTCCACTGCCATCAAGATACGTTTAGCTTGTCTGCTCATTGTCCACGCTTCACACCCATACAAAAGTACAGGTTCTGTGTAGCTCTTCAACTCTCTTTTTCTCATTGCAAATGACATCTTTTTATTGTTCAGTTTGCTTACCTGCCATCAGATGTCGTGACTGTTCAGAGATAATTGTACCGATTCACTTGTATCAGAATATTCCCATTTACTTGAAAATACATTGTCTGACTCAAATTATTCTTAAATATTCCTAGACAAGAAATGTTGCTATTTCAATGGGTATATATGAGTTGTGTCTGTATATTTCATAGTTGTGAGTTCAGATTGATGATAGAACCCGCTAATGAAGATGTCTGTATAGGGGTGTCTAGTTGGTCCTTGTCGAATTACTCGCGTCCCTGTACAGAGACGCCTGTTGACAGGGTTCGAATCCCGGTGAGGTAACTGTAGCTCTCAATTGTTATCTTGTCTAGTGTGTCCTCCACTATCTTCTTTATTTCCGTTCGCTTTTTTTTAACTCAATCGTAGGTTCTTGTAATATACTTTACCAAGTCAAGGACGAAAAGTCAACTTGCTAGTCCAACTTGCCGGTGTAGGGTTGAAACCGCTACCTCGATAACTGCGCACCAGATATTTACGCAAAAGCTCCCTTATCTTTTGAGCTATGCTGATCTGGTCTCCCTTTCCATCTTCTACTTGGTGAGTGCCAAATAATACACTTGAATCTTTTGAAGAACTGTCGTTATGTCTTTCATGGTGTTCTCCGATTGAGATTTATGTCTATGACAACTTATCTCTATCTGTATCGAATTCCAACGTTGGAACATCAACCCTGGTCCAGGACATACTAGCTCGACTTGTGAGGGGTGTCCATGATAATATGAGTTAATTGAGCTAAGAAATGATATCACTGCACTCAGGACATTCCCACACACACTCCGTCCCTCGTTCAACAGCCAGTGATGAGTCATACTACTAATCGTTCCCACCGATAGCGGATTTTACAATTTCTCCTGGTCTTCATTCTCAGTTTTGAGATTCGTTCAGAGCTCCTGCCTATCCCCCGCCATATCATTCTCTTCACATACGGCTGCTCAGGTTCTCTCCACCTGGTCCCACAGACGCCCTACCACCTTTTCCTTGTCCATAGGTAATCAACCACCGTGAGGTGCATTCCCTGACAGCCTATTAGTCTGTTGATTTCCCCTAATTCCCGTATGAATTGTGCTTTGTGCACGAACTGTCACCTCTGATTGATTGATTGATTGATTTAGGAATCGACATCACAGCATTCGGGGCATTCCCATAAGTGCTCCGTCCCTATCCCCAGCAGCCAGCGAAGAGTTCCAACACTAATAGTATCAGTAGCAATCTGATTATAAGTCCGGCTCGCCTTTCCTTTGAGCGTTGAGCGTCGGCCAGATCCCTTCGTCACTCCTCGTTGTCTCATTCTTGCCAGACCATGGTAATCCATTTGCTCCAACGAGGTGTGCACGTGCTCCCACAAGGCCGCAACCACGTCTGCCTTGTCATGTATCAATACTCCACCAAGTTCTGCAGAGCCAGCCAATCTGTCCGCCTGTTCATTTCCCAGCACACCGGCATGCCCCGGAGAAAAGATCCAGGCGATGCTTGTCACCCGTGACCTCCGAAGCGAAGCAAGCCACTCCGCACGAAGTCTGCCCGTCCTCACCCTCGTCAGCATGCTTTCTGAGTCAGTTACAATCACGATGTGTGTGTGTGTGTGTGTGTGTGTGTGTGTGTGTGTGTGTGTGTCGTATTCTCCATCCAGCGGAGAGCCGCAGTGACTGCCTCCACTTCCATTCTTAAGCTGGATGTTGTGGTATCATATGCCAGGCTCTCCTGCCCCAAACATCGACCATTAGCTTTGGCTATGAACCCCAGCCACTTCTCTCACCTCTTGACACCGAACCATCTGTGTAGATAATCACATCACTCGAGTGAGCATTGTCCTGAATTAGTTGCTGGATTTCCACTTCCGTGGCCCCTGCTGGCCACTCCCTGCACTCCCGGCTTAATGTGATTATAACTCTGCACAAGTCTGACTGCTCCGCTGGCACTCTGACCCACTCCTCTCCATGCCTAATGTTCTCCAGGGGGCACACCTGTCTGATCGTATCCTCCGCCTGAGCCATCCATGATTTCCCTCTTATCAGTCGCTGACCCTTAACTGCGTCCAGCGCCTCATGCAGTGGGTGGTCTGTGTCTGCAGCTACTCTGAGGTATGCCTTCGCCTGCATCACCTTGAGCCTACCAGCAACAGTCGGCAGACCAAGGATGTAACGCATACACACTACTGGGGTGTCTCTAGTGCATCCCAGAATGACCCGCATAGCTTCGTTCTGTATGCGCTCTAACTTCACCAGCTGACTCTCTGAGACAGTGAGCAGACCTAATCCATAATCAATTACTGAGAGGATCAAGTGCTGGTATAGTGTGAAAAGAATTCTCTGCTCTATGTCCATTGCAGCCATAGTTTTAAGTGCATTGAGTCCCTTTTGAGTCTTGTCACGACCGTCTCCACATGGTCCTTGAAGGATAGGCTCCTGCCAAATGTTATCCCCAGATACTTCAGTTTGTTCTCTGTGCTGACATTTCTACCAACTATCGCGAGGCTTGGGACATCAGCTCTTACAATCCTGTTGTCCAGAGAGCATACCTCTGTCACCTCTGAAGGTAGGCAAGCGATTCTACACCTAGCATCCTTTCTCCACCTTACTAAGCATACTCCGTGAGTCCTCAATAAATACAAAGTGTGTTGCCACGGTCTCCTGAAACATTCCCCAAAACACAAATGTCACCAAAATCAAAAGTATCACATAAAAGAGTGTCAATAAAGCACATGACACCAAACAAAAGTGTCACCAACAACACATATCACTAAACACACATATCACCAAAAACACAAATGTCACCAAAAATACAAATGTCATAGAAAAACACCATCCACCCATTATGTGCCATGCTGATAAGCGTGGGCGGTCATGTTTTGCCATCTCACTCGATCACCAGAGTCGTGGATCAGCTCCGTGTTCCTGTCTTGACCAGGAGTCAACATTTATGTCCCACACACCGCCATGTGACACGCACCCACTACTAGAGAAAGTGTTAGTGGCGGCGAGTTAAACCATTCGGCTACGTCGACTTCTTATGTTATTTTAGTCTTAGTTAAGAACGAGCTTGTCTTTCCAGACATGTTGAAGACTTTCTGGGTAATATACCATTTGATGAGTTTCGAAAAAAAATAAAATAAAATGTGTACACTCCACCAACTGTTGGTGTACGTTAGTCGGGTCACATAAGGTGGCCTTGTACACACCATCAGGCGACTCAATGAGTATGCTCAGGAAGATAGAGATAGGGTGGGTCCGAAGAGAGTGGTTGCTGTCTCTGGAGAGGTCTCGGTTGGCAAAGATTAATTTAATTTTCGTGCCACGGCATGCGGGCGTACAAGGAAATGAGCAGGCTGACAGGCTTGCAGGTAGGGCTTCTGTCGAAAGCGGACGAGCCATGGACCAGGCAGACATTCTGAATGCTCTACGAGAAGTAAGATATTTATGAGAACCAAGCGATGATTGTGTCTACAACCATGATCAGGCTGCGAGAACAGCAAGGTAAAATAGGCGTAGCCAAACAAGAACACTGCACGGGAAGTCAAAGAAGATTAATAAATCAAAACAGAACTGGTGTCGAGAGGCGCTACACGCTGCGGGATTTACTGAGGAGGGGATCCGAGGACTTATGGACTGAATGATTTGATGTGCAATGAGGATGATCTGTCGACTATCTAACAACTAACTAAAAGCGAACGTTGTCTATACCTAGGTCCCTAGCCTCACTTGTGATCTCCAATATTTTTTAGAGACAGAGTCACACAACAACTTTATTACATAACATGTGTGAACGACCACTGTTGAACAAAACATCACAATGAATCAACGCCAAAGCTTGGTTAAACAAACAACCTATATTGATTCTTAAAATCAAATGGGCTTTGGGAAAACTCTGCGAGCTGACTGTGATATCATATACATCAAATATATCATCATGTCATGCCGATAAACGTGGGTTTCATGTTTCTTCTTCTCAGACGATCGCCAGAGTCATGGATAGGCTTTGTGTTATTGGCACGACCATGCCATGTGGTATATATTCCTCTCTGCCTTCCTCTTGTACTTCTACCTTCAAACATGTCAGTTGTAACCAAGTTCTTTAGTTTCTTCTCGTAGCTTGCCCAGAAGCTGAATTACCGAGGTCTAATTTCTCTAATTAGTGTACAGTTTTCATGTGTTTCTTATACGAACATGCTCATTGCTGTTTATGTCTTTTTTATGTTATTCACAACCATTAGATGTTTTTCTGCTGTACTTCTTACTGTCCTCGTTTTACAGCCATCTGAGAATGTCTTAACAGCTACTGATAACCAATATAAGAATCCCGTCCTTACTTAAATATTTCCAGAAGCAAATTCATAAATATCAAACTTGACTACTTTTACTGTGGTTTAATGGCTATACACTGACAATTGTATCCGGTGTTGGCTAATCTTACATAGGTTAGTCTTTAAAAACACACAAAAACGAGTCAAATGCTACTGACAGAGAGCCTCTATGTAATCCGACCATGAGTATTTCATTGCAATGTATGGTTTGTTAAATCCATTCGACAGACAGATGTGTATTGATAATTTTAGATACTAGGTTATTGTTGGTTTGTTTGTTTTTGTTTTTGTTTTCTTTTGTAATTAAGGCTTTGCCGTTCCGTGGTCGTCAGAGCCACAACATCGTATTTATACGTTGTGTTCCTTTTTCAGACTACAGGGTACGATCACTGAGGTTGTAAAATTGAAGAAAACTCTCAAAGTCAAAGAATCATAATCAAAACAGCAAACACCATCGTAATTGCATCCACGGACCCAAGTCTAACAGATATCCATCAATGCTGTTTATCAACGACGTTATGTCCTCCATCTTGAAATCGTTATGGCCATTCATAGCCTTTACTGAATCTAACTGTGCCAATCGTGCGCCATCATTCTTCTGTAGATTTCACACGGTTTTACACTCTCTGATCACAAACAACATGAATAACGCCTCGTTGTTCTTTCACGTTGCAAGTCGATAGTGGGGCAGCTATTTTGTCATCGATATTGCACATGTCTATATTGCTCCATCATCACGACGCCTACATAGGGTATTTTTGTTATAAGAACCAGTTTGTGTCATGAAATAAGATGTCCAGTTGTCAGCTCTTTCCATAAACTACATAATAACGTTATTGTTACTTTCACTCGTAAATTCTAGATCATCAGCACACTGTAGTTGAGCTAGGAAGATCCCTTTATCGTCACATATTTCTTCAACGAAGGTCCACCTCTCCAGCTTCATTAGGCCTAGATGATTTTGTAATCAATCCGGAAGTTAAAACTTGGACAAGATTATATGGAAAGATGCAAAAACATTTGCTTTTTTAGGAAGGAACAAAATTGTGGAATGCCTTGGACCATAAGTTATGTGGCGTAAGAAACAATATCCTTCTAATAAGCTGCATATTTATCTATTTATCTGCCTGCATGCCTGCCTGCCTGCCTGCCTGCCTGCCTGACCGCCTGCCTGCCTGCCCGCCTAGCTATATATCCATGGAAATGACAATGAAAACATCTTGAACTATGTTAACTCACAATGAGAAATTTTGCTCTCCACACACGCTAAAAAAAAAAAAAAGTCCGCACAAAATGGGAATGTTTATGAGACGACAGAAATTGGAGTTTGTCGTCACAGCGGGAGGTTGGAGGGGAAGAGAGAAAGGAGGAGAACAAGAAAGAAGCTGCTGGACAGTGTGACATTATGGCATGGAGGAACATAGGTATCAGACATGATTCACGGCATGAAGAGGCAGCCGACTGTGGAAAGCTGTTGTCACATAATGCCACGTCCTGCGCTATAAGAAGACGATATATTAATCAAGGGGAATAACATCATACAACATACTACACGAGATACTTCCCCATTCCCTTTATTTAAGCCTCACGTGTAACGAAACGGTTTCTGTCCCTGGTGTCGTCTTTCATGAATAATGAGGTTATCTTATTTACATGTGTTTATTGATTATTTATACCGGTCTACAATACTGTGAATACGAAAACAATGCTACAGCTTCTGATTAATTAGCTGCTATATTTAAAAGCATGTAAGAAGTTAATGCCAAGACAACCTTACACATTACTGCATCTACTAACATTATTTCTAGGGATGTCATAATAAATAGCATTCTTATTTATCTAATATTAACGGTAAGGTTGTTACTGGTGCTAGCATTAACGGCTACACTCTGTACAGTTTATACGGTGTTGGCTAATCTTGAGAAGGCTAGCCATTTTTTTTAAACGAGCCAAATGTTACTGAGATAGGAGTTATATGCAATCCGGCAATGAGTATATCATTGCAATGTCTTTTTTGTTGAATCCACTCGACAGACAGATGCCCATTAATAATAGTAGATGCTAGCTTGAGCGCTAACATTTAAAGAATGAGAGTACTGATCTATAATTTCTCAAAATTTATGAGAAGTTAGTTAAATAACAATGGATGTTTCTTGTCATGACGTGCCGTCAGGTATGTTAGGTCATGTGCATGTTCCATAAATCAAGTTGGGATGTAAACAGTAATCTCCAAATATACACTAATGTACACATATACAGATATATAATAATGTACACTACGCGTAGTTAACACAGACGGAAGAGCAGAGTGTGTGGGAGCTGTCCAGCTGTCCTCATATGTCAGTGACCACAGCTTGTAGTTTTGCCTTGATATGCCATATATTGTCAGTCTTGGAGTGTGTGATCTGGTGTCCGTGGTGCCAATCCACATATCTATTCTCGACACTTTCATCTCAATGACACTGTAACTCTATGCAATGCATCATTTAAAATACCATTAGCCAATGTTCTCCACGAGGTATACTGCCAATTCCACATACCAGGCGGTGTAGAACTTTAGCGTGTGCCATTCAAGGCCTGCTTCTCTTCAACGTTAGTCCCTTCGTATCATTTAAGTGAACTGTGACAGTGGTAGCATGGGGGAATAGCAACAACGAGGTTGATCCAGTTGTGCAATTGTACATTAGCATGGTAGCCCTTGCTGCAATATTGTGTGTTTTGGTGTTCCAAGGACTCCACGAAGAAGAACCTGTCGTTTATATAGAAAAGTTGCAATATAATTCACGATCCAGCTGCATAACTAAACCATACCCAAAAATGTGTGCATCAAAATATCGTAGTTACCTATATTGTATTCTCACTCTATATACAAAGTTGCCATGATAGGCGGCTATTCCCCCAAGCCTTCATATAAGCCATTCAGTGTACGGTGATGAACAGACCAAGTAATCGGTAAGACACAAATTTATTTTGTCACCAAATTCCTGTATTAGAAAGAAAATTAAGGTAAAACAAGTTAAACGTTTGGCGACTGAGAGTCATTGCAGCTGAGCACCTCAAATGGCGGGTCGTCTTTGCTAGGATCGCACATATCTGCAGCGTTAAAGCAAACATCAGAGACTGCCGTAATCAACTGTGTATAATAGACGAACATCGATATCATTTGTTTCTTCATGCTGTTAAACAATATCTATGACCTCATTATTATTATTATTATTATTATATATATATATATTGCTGTATGGAATGTAAATGAACAAATTAGGAATAACTTAGAAGCAACAGAGATGTGGTTTTTAAGACGAATGTTGCGAATTCCTTGGACTGCCAGAGTAACTAACAACGAATGCCTGAGAGAGGCTAATGAAACTAGAACACTATATAAAACAATAAGAAAGAGACAAACAGCTTTCTTTGGTCATGTGATGAGAAGAGAGGCATTGGAGAACATCGTGACAACCCGAAAGATCGAGGGGAAGAGAGGCAGAGGCAGGCCAAGAGAAATGATGCTGGACGTATTGAGACGGTGGCATGGAGGAATATCATCGGCAGAGTTAGTTAGTTAGTCGACAGATCATCCTCGTTGCACATCGGACCATTCAGTCCATAAGTGCTCGGATCCCCTCCTCAGCAAATCCCGCAGCGTGTAGCGGCTAACGACGCCAGTTCTGTGTTGGTTTATCAATCTTCTTTGGCTTCCTGCGTAGTGTTCTTGTTTGGCCACCCCTCTTTTAATTTGCTGCTCTCGCAGTCTGGCCATTGTTGTAGATTCACAGTCATCACTTGGTTCTTGCAAAAGTCTCACTTCTCGTAGAGCATTCAGAATGTCAGCCTGGTCCATGGCGCTTCCGCCCTCAACAGTAGCCTCACCTGCGAGCTTGTCAGCCCGCTCATTTCCTTGTACTCCCGCATGCCCTGGCACGAAGATGAAACTAATCTTTGCCAGCCGAGACCGCTTCAGAGGCAGCAACCATTCTCTTCGGATCGACCCCTCCTCTATCCTCTTGATCATGTTCATTGAGTCGCTAAGGAAACAAGCCCTAGTGAATGTCTGTGTCTCGAGCCATGTTATTGCTTTACTTACTGCCATGACTTCCATGGTCAGGCTACTTGTGGTTTCAGTGAAAGCACCAGAGTCCTCCTTCACAATTCTCCCTCCGGCCCGAGCTGTAAAGGCCCATGAGCTTCTCACATGTCGGACGACCGACCCATCTGTGTAGATGACCGCGTCACTGTCTAGCGAATTCTCGAAAATCAACGCTTGTACTTCAGCCTCAACAGCAGCCGGATTTTCTTGTCTGCATTTTCTATCTAGTTGGATGCAAACTGAAAAGGATGTGCAGAAGTCTGTTGGCACTTGCACCCACTCCTCGCCAGGTTCTAAGTCCTCAAGTGAACACACCTGTTGAAGAATGTCCTCGGCTTGACCCATCCACGACCGTCCTCTTTTTAACCTGCTGCCCTTCACCTTCCTGATTTCACTATGCAGTGGATGCTGTGTGTTTGCGTTAATTCTGAGGTAGGCACGTGCCCTGCAAACTTGCATTCTCTCTTCAATGGTTGGAAAATCAAGAAGGTAGCGCATCGCCCTGCATGCTGTATCTCTTGTACATCCAAGAATAATGCGCATAGCTTCATTCTGTATCCTTTCCATCCTTTCTATCTGCTTATGGCTGACAGTCAGGATTGCCATTGCATACTCCAAAACAGACATGACCAGCCCCTCGTACAGAAGACATAGATGGCGCTGCTCACAGTTTGCTGCCGCCATCACCCGCATCGCTGCCAAACCCCGCTTGGCCTTTGTTATCACCTGGTCTATGTGCACATTATAAGCAAGACTTCGATCAAACCGTATCCCCAGGTAATTCATTGCCTGCGTTCTTACCACCGTCTCTGAACACAGCATTACAGTTGGTGTTGGATTGTTGACAATATGATTATTCAACGAGAACCAAGTCACTGTTGTCTTTGTTGGGTTAACCATTGCCCCAGCTTCATCACACCAAGTACTTATGCGATTGAGTTCGGTTTGTAGTTCCACAGCAACCTCCTCTCTATCCTTACCCTGACGATACACTAAAACATCATCGGCATATGACAATGTCCTGCCAGGTCCAGTGATCTGCTCACTGGTGATTCTCACTGTGTAGGCGTTGAACAGTACCGGAGATAATGGTGATCCCTGTGGTAGGCAGAGTTGATCCAGACCACCAAAGAAAGAGATATGTGCAGAGACATGAACGCCTACGCCAGCCTGCACGGCACTTGATGATGATGATGATGATGATATATATTGCATATCCTATTTACAGGACATTGATTTCAACACCGGTATTTTTAAGCCGCTCTTTATGTCTTGGCAAGTTTTACGTTCAGTAGTTTGCCATTGCTTTCTGAACGATCGACTGCGGCTGGCATACCTTTCCATAAGAAACCAACGCAAAGCAAACAGCTGCCAAATCTCGCTCAGCTGTGATATCATTATTAGGCACATGCACATGTGCCAGCCAGAAATATAAATATAATAGACTATTGACCTGCTAATGGTATTAATAGTATGTTACACTAGATGCAGTATCCAGTATGTAGACTCCATTACATTTGAGCTATTATCTACTACTTGAGGTACCATACTGGACATACAAGATATCGCAATTACATAAATGTACGTTAGTGGCTTTTATCATATGTGCCATGTCTTTTATTATTAATTATGTTATAAGGTACTTCTAGCTAAGTATGTTGAGTTATACAAACTAAATTTATAATACAAGACAAGTTTGCATATTGTCTCCCTTACTTCATAACATCATTTCTATGTATGCCCCTTGATATAATGATTTCATGTAATACAGATTTCTAATCTTTTACCTGGCCGGTCTCTCTGGTCTAGAGGTTATACGACTTTCTCCGTAATCTCGTATACTCTCGTAAGTAACGTCACGTTGCGTGAGAATTGGTAGCGGTTCTCTCCGCGTCGGTAACTTACTGAGTATTGAGCCGGTCGCTCAGAAAGCAATGGCAAACTACTGAACATAATCTTGCCAAGAAATCAACAATCAGCTAAAAGATGCTGATGTTGACAGCGATGTCCTGTAAAGGATATGCAAATATTTTTTTTTAATCGTTTACCTATGAAATATTACAATGATAGAAACGAGCTGCAGTGTGTAGCACACAGAATATCAGCTGTGACAAGTGGAAATTACTGCACATTATTTCAAGTCTATACTTTGTGCTTGTGTTTCCCTTTCTCCACCAATATGCTGCAGGGATGGTGGTCAGTGCCATGGTGTCTCAGAATCATCGTTATGATCAAATGCCATGCCGATAACGTGGGCGGTCATGTTTCACCATTACATAAGATAACCAGAACCATGAATCAGCTGTGTGTTTTTGTCTCGATTATGCAGTGTGGCATAAGACATATAGGTATTTACCTCTCTGCCTTCAATTTGTTCGTTTCCTTTACATTTACCAGTTGTCACCAAGTGTTCTAGTTCACTTCTTTTGATAAAGTGCCATAAACTATTGATTGTCGAAGTCTAATTTCTTTAATCAGTTCATGGATTTCACGTGTCTCTTGCAGGCTCTACTCATTGATATTCCTGTCTTCCCATGGTATTCTTTGAATGTTCCGCTGAAGTCATATTGCCACTGCCATTAGATGTTTATTAGCTTGTCTCCTCATTGTCCACGTTTCACATCCATACACAAGTAGAGATTATATGTTACACTTCAACAATTTTGTTCTCAATGCACTTTACATCTTTCTATTGGTCAGAATGTTTTCCATCTTGAACAAGGCTACCCTCGTCATAGCGATTCTTGCTCCAATCTCCTCAAGGCATCCCCCATAGATATTATAACAGTTTTGACATAGTTGTACCGATTCACATGTTCAAGAATATTAATTTGCCCGTAAGTTACATTGTGGCTTTTCTTTCTTCCTAGAAATGAACATAATCTCTGTCTTCTTACAATGCAATTATAACCCTAGCTGTTCACTAAGAAAAGGTGGCTTAACAGTCGACGGGGTCGACTTCATTGCACTAGATTGTATCCCATGTGGTTCAGCCTCCTTCAGCAGCGCGAGCCGCCGAAAGTGTCGCACAAAGAATCGAACTCCGTAGCTCCAGTGACGACCCCCATGAGTCTCGAAAACAGACACCCCTGAACCGAAGGACGCGGCTCGGATTCGAACACACAACCTTCGGAGCCCGAGACAGATGGCTTGACCTCTTCGCTACAGAGACTCCTAATTGTTCATTGTGCACAATAAACACATCTACTAAATGTTGCAGATCTTGCTTGTTGTGTGCTGTCAATACAGTATCAGCTGCATCTCTAATATTATCTAATTTAAGCCACCCACCCGCAATTCCGCTCGCATGTTCTAAATGTCTAATAATATTTTTACTGTCAGGGGGGTCAGGAGACATTCCACTTCGCTGCAGCACATCTCTATAAATAGGCTGATATAGAACTACATTATCATCAATCTGTATGGCAGCTTATTGTTTTAGATATATGTTTGTGTTTTACAAGTCTAAGGTCTTTCCCATCAATGTGTATATCTGTAAGTATCTTTATCAAGTCGACCTGCCTTACTTTATCGAAAGCCTGTGTGTAGTCAATGAAGTAAAGATGTAGGTCGTTGTTTACTTCTATCGAAAGGTCACATTAACGTTATCTGGAAATGCACATCAGTCACTGTATCCTTGCTATCGCAAGTCAATACAACACACCGACGTACGTCTTCTCAACGTAAATACATATAATAACATTATACATTGTCAAGAGAAGTGTGGAATATTACAGTTGTTCCACATACACATATACACGAGAATGGCATAATTGACAAAAGACCACCGAATACATATATATTCATCAGAGACTAATACCTGCACTCACTCAATGAGTTAATAAGATTCTAGTTAAAAGTATAACAACGTACATTTAATTTCGATCTTGAGAAAGCAAGATAATGTCTGTAGAATAAGTATGACAATAGAGAAGACACACACACACAGTGTTACTATTGAGAGACTAGTAGACATCGATGAGTTAGTAATGTGTAAAAACAAATAAAGCATAATCTCAATGGATTTAATACAGGATGAATATTCGACGTGGAAGTTTGAAAATACATAATTCTGAATGCAAACTAGTTTTGGATTCCCACAGTTGGGAATCCTTTGAGTTTGTTGACATGCACAGCACAGTTACGACATTTTGGTAGCCTCTCGTTGACAATTAATCTCGCTCAAAGCACAAAATCACAAGCGACGTGTTAATGATCGTGTTTCACTCATAAATCATGTGCATTGCCGATTCTCCAATTTATTTCTTCTCATAAAGTGACCGAAAAAGTGTGACTGTATACGTCTAATGTATCTAATCAGTTTTCGATATTCATTTGTTTCTTGCAGGATGTTTTTTTTTTGTGTGTGTCTACCTATGATATTCTTTGCATGTTCCTCATATACCACATGTCCACAGCCAACTGATGTTTTTCAGCTTGTCTGCCATTGTCTACACTTCACACACATACACAAGAACAGGTTCTATGCAGCACCTCAACACTATTTTTCTCTTTGCAAATGGCATCTTTGTATTGGTCAGTATGTTTTCCATCTTGCAAACGGCTGCCTTTGCCATGGCGATTTATTCTAATCTCTTCCAGACTGTTGCAAGATAGTTGTACAGATTCACGTGTGTAATAATATTTCCATTTGCTAGTATACTGCCAGCTTCCTGGCCTAGAGGGTAGCGACTGTTCTCCGTAATCTCGTATACTCTCGTAGGTAACGTGACGACGGTGAGAATCAGCAGTGGCTCGAATCGCGTCGGTAACTTACGGGGTATGTGATTATTTTACTGGGACGTAGATGTGTTTCCAAGGCACCAGGGCCGGGTTATATACTGGCCAAGACCTATTGACGCGTCCACGTCGAGCGTCCTGGGCAACAGGTCCCTTCGGGGTCCTGGCTAAAGTCAATAGGATCGCCGATTCCTCCGAAGTCGAAGAGTGTCTGCCTGTACGGCGAGGAACCACCAGTCTGCACACCAATAAGCCAGACATGGGACAACGGATACTCACGCAAAACCCAGGTCCTGTATGACATCACACTGATGTTGGACAACAGGATGCCTTCATCCGACATACAGGACTTCGCGTTGGAGCTCAAGCCAACGAACACAAGCAAGCAAGCAGCATTTTATTTATAGGTATTTTATTCTGAAGGTCTTTTCAAGGTCACCCAGAGATGGCAGAAATGCATAAATTCAAGTGGTGGCTACACTGAGAAGGAATAAGCACTGTGCCAAGTGTCAATTTTCTCCCCCTACTCCTTCATGGTCATGCTAAAGACTTATGAGAAGCCCCCTGTATGTAACCCTAACCCTAACATGTAACCCTATCCCTAATAATTGGTTTTCATTAGCATTTGATTTCAATTAATCGATGTTTCCTGCAAGATTTATCTCCCTTTTTTGAAGGTTCCGTATTGTGACGGCAGAGCGAATAATTTACTAAGCTCATATAAGGCACCCCTTGGCGGTTAGGAGCCACACAGGCTGCTCGAAACTGTATTACTCACTATTCAAGGGCTGGACGAATACTAACATTTGCAGATGGTGTTCTCGCATTCGGGCATCGGATGGACAGAAATCAAACAATTCAGGAGCTGCAAGTGACAATGAACAAAGTGATTGATTGGTGTACGGAGGTGAATGATGCCATTAACGTAGACAATATATCTGTCTTGTGGTGTTTTCTGGACAATATGATTGATAAAGCTGACCTCTTAAGCTGAACAATAAACGGTAGGCATGTGAATAGAGAAAGCAGACTAAAGTACCAGGGAATCACTATTCATTGAAGCCTGTCCGTTATGGATCATGTTGAAGTGGTGGTTACACAATGTCAGAAGGGGCTTAATGCACTGACGGGTATGACAGCAAGGGGAATGCGGCAGAACATGCTATTCACACTTTTTCAGAACTTAATCATTTCAGTATTAGATTACGGACTAGAAATGCCCCCTGGCTCAAATTGTCAGCTAGTTAAAAAAAAAGAGCACATCAGAATGAAGCCATGAGGGTGATTCTGGGATTTGCAAGGGCACCCCAACAGTGTATAAGCGACACATCCTGGCGTTGCCGACCATTGCATACCGACTCAAGGCGTTGCTGGCAAGGTAATACCTCAATATAGCTGGGGACAAAGAACACCTACATGATTCCCTGAATGCAGCTAGGGCCACATGCTGCTAAGAGGAAGATGGCGGTTAGCTCAAGCAGAAGATACTATCAGAGAAGTGTGCACACATGAGAAAATTGACAGAGGCAAGAAGTGGGTCAGAGTTCCGAATAGAAATTCAGACTTTGTGGGGTTATAATCACATTGGACCTTGAGTGTAGGGAATGGCCAGCAGGAGCTACGAAAGTAGAGATTCAGCAATTAATTCATGTCTACTCTCGTCCTGACGATGTGATTATCTATACCGATGGCACTGTTTTAAGAGGCAAGGAGTGCCTGGGGATTCATAGCAAAAGCAAATGACCAATGGTTAGTACAAGAGAGCTTGTCAAACAGCACAACCTCAAGTCTGAGAATGAAGGTGAAGGTGGTTACTGCAACTTTCCGCTGGTTGGAGAACAAACTGTTTTCGCATCTTATGATTTTAACTGATCCTCAAGCATGCTGACACAGGTGAAGACGGGCATCCATCGTGCAGAATGGCATGCACCGATTCAGAGGTCGCGGCTGTGAGTATTCGCTGGATCTTTTATCCAGGGCACTCTGATGTGCTTGGAAATGAACAGGCAGCAGATTGGCTGTTGCTGCACCATTAAGGGGTGATTTTATGCATGATAAGATAGATCTGGTGAGGGCCATTAGGGAGTGTGTGAATAGTGCGCAGATGGACTATCATGGTCTAGAGAGAATGCAGCAGCAAGATGTTGTCAGGGGATCTGCTCGACAGTCGTCACTCAGAAGTAAAGCAAGATGTTGTCAGGGGATCTGGTCGGCAGTCATCACTCAGAGGAAAAGCAAGATGGACATTTATCACAGTGGTACCCAACATGTGGGGGAATTTCTCTCTCCCTTCCCCTCAAGGGGAAATTATAGGATTTCCTGAGGAATAAAGGTGGGGGGATGGGGGAATTAAGATTATTTCAAGATCGCGTTAATGTAAGAACGGAATATTTAACGGTTAATATAATACAAGTAGATTATTGGTTATACATATAAAATGTAATATGTCAAGTCTAGTAGCCTTTTAATTGTATCCTAAGTGTCTTATGTTTGTCTAACCATATTTGACTAGCACTAGTTTTCCCATCTATACTTTACGGCTCTGTACTTCTCGCCCTTCTGAAATTCATATTATAACGCAAGTAGACCCAGAAATCACGTTTTATGTAGCCGTCTAGACTAGTTCTAGTATGTGTTATTAAATCTAGCTTCCATTTGTACGTGTACTATGTAGGGACCGGGGAGGATAGGGGGAAATACGAAATGGGAGGGGTGGGGGGAATGACGTTGTGAAAATGTGGTGAAGGGGGTGCATGGGCCAAAAAAGGTTGAGAACCACTGTATTAACAGATTACAACGGTCACCATGATAATCGGAATTCGTTGCTGGCTGTTTAAGATTTGGACTGAGCGCTTATTGGAATGCCCCGAATGCAATGATGTCGGTTCTTGACTCAACTCAACTCAACTAGTCTGCCGTAATGAAGACTTGACCTCAGCCATGTGATATGTCAGGTATCATAGGTATAGGTGATGTAAATACGCACAATGTTATCACCTACGTATAATATTATTCTGGGTTAATGAGACACAAGCCACAAAATGGTACTTTCTTTTTGCCACATACACAGTTGATTCCTGGCGTACACTCGAGTCTGCCGGGAGGTTGTCCAGGTAAAAGGATTAAGGTGGCTACGCAATGCAAAAGCAAGAATGTGTATTTAATCTCTGATAGTAATATACTCTTTGCGTTCCGGTGAATAGCACCCGTCTCCTCTGATGTAGCAGGCATGGATAGAAACAGCACAGGCATGTGCCTATGTCACGAATCTATGCAACATCTGGAACACTGATGTTTAACGGGACTGTATTTCACCAAATGATACATTACACCACAAGGGAAAACAAGAGACATTATTATGGGTGTGTATACTTTTTCAGCCTGTTAAACGAGTGATATAATTTGAAACAAATCCGTATTATTTTCTTGCAAGCCAGCACATATTATTTTTGAAGTTGCAAAAAGTATTTAAAATATAAGTTTCCATTTCTTTTAAATTCGACAGTAAGATTTCTCACTTAACGGTTAATATAAAACAAGCAGATTATTGGTTATGCATATACTACACAAGATACTTCCCCATTTCCTTTATTTAAGCTTCACGTGTAATGAAACGGTTTCTGTCCACGGTGTCGTCTTTCGTGAATAATGAGGTTATCTTAATTACATGTGTTTATTGATTATTTATACCGTTCTACAATACTGTGAATACGAAAACAATGCTACAGCTTCTTATTAATTAGCTGCTATATCGGGAGTCTCTGTGGCGAAGTGGTCAAGCCGTTTGACTCGTGCTCCGAAGGTTGTGGGTTCGATTCCGGGCCGCACCCATCGGTTGAGTTAAATGTTTCGGAGACTCCTGTGGGCCGTCACTAAAAGCTACGGAGTTCGTGCTTTGTGCGACGCTTTCCGTGCTGCGGAAAGAGACCGAGCCATATGGGATAAAACCCGGTGCAATGAATTCGACCCTGTCGACTTTTAAGCGACTTTTTACTGCTATATTTAAAAGCATGTAAGAAGTTAATGCAAGACAACCTTACACATTACTGCATCTACTAACATTCTTTCTAAGGATGTCATAATAAATATCATTTTTATTTATCTAATACTAGCTGACCCGGCCCGGCTTCGCCCAGTCTCTGGTGGGGAGCATCTCATTTAATTCATATAAGTAGTCATATAAGTTCTCGTTCCCGTTACCGACTATCTGTCTGTCTGTCTGTCTGTCTGTCTGTCTGTCTGTCTGTCTGTCTGTCTGTCTGTCTGTCTGTCTGTCTGTCTGTCTGTCTGTCTGTCTGTCTGTGTCTGTCTGTCTGTCTGTCTGTTTGCCTATCTATCTATCTCTGTCTGTCTGTCTGTCTGTCTAATAGACCCATCCCTCTGTCTCTCCCTCCGTCTATCCCTCCCTCCCTCCCTCCCTGTCTGTTTGTCTATCTATCTATCTATCTATCTATCTATCTATCTATCTATCTATCTATCTATCTATCTATCTATCTATCTGTCTATCTGTCTGTCTGTCTGTCTGTCTGTCTGTCTGTCTGTCTGCCTGACCCGACCCGGCTTCGCCCAGTCCCTCGTGGGGAGCATCTCATTTACTTCATATAGGTAGTCATATAAGTTCTCGTTCCCGTTACCGACTATCTGTCTGTCTGTCTGTCTGTCTGTCTGTCTGTCTGTCTGTCTGTCTGTCTGTCTGTCTGTGTCTGTCAGTCTGTTTGTCTATCTATCTATCTATGTCTGTCTGTCTGTCTGTCTGTCTGTCTGTTTGTCTGTCTGTCTGTCTAATAGACCCATCCCTCTGTCTCTCCCTCCGTCTATCCCTCCCTCCCTCCCTGTCTGTTTATCTATCTATCTATCTATCTATCTATCTATCTATCTATCTATCTATCTATCTATCTATCTATCTATCTATCTATCTATCTATCTATCTATCTATTTATCTATCTATCTATCTATCTATCTGTCTGTATGTCTGTCTGTCTGTCTGTCTGTCTGTCTGCCTGACCCGGCCCGGGTTCGCCCAGTCACTGGTGTGGAGCATCTCATTTAATTCTGAGTAGGTAAGAATCCGCTCTGCCTTCAAAATGTTGACGTGAAGATTTTCTTCCTGCAGCTGCTTCTGTATTTGTTCATCAGTAAGCTCCATTTTTAGCCGCTTGACCCCCCATCTGACTGTGTTTGAATCAGTGTTTCTGATTCTGGTGTTTTGGTCCTCCTTCCTCTCACAAGTTTTTGTGTTCGTCTGTGGGTAGTCGTCGCTCTTCTTATTGGTAGTTTCATTGACTGTAGGTTCAGATACTTTATTACAGCTTGCATGCAGACTCTCCAAAGGCAGGTACGTCTTCTTGATAGTCTGGTCGGTTTTCTCACTATGCATCTTGGAAGCTGCTTGTTTCTTTGTGCTATTACGACGTGCCATTTTCCCCCCGTATCAGGCTGCTTGAAATGTGTAAGGCGTCTTGGCTTGATAGCGCTGAGAAGTGCTGTCAAGCGAATCGTGCCGATATGATTGCGGAAAACATTAAAGATGCGATGATATTGTTCAACATCTTTAAGATAATTTCTTAAGCATAGAAAGATGAGTTACAATGTTATGCATTATGCATTATTTTTATGTAAACTTTGAAATTGCCGTAAAGATTGTATCATTATTTATTATAACTCATATGCCGGTACATAACTATAGACAAAGAGTTTATAAATCTTTGAAAACGATACAACAATATGACTATACGTTATACAACAATGTTATTAAAAGTTATGCCCTTGAAATAACTTTTTCTAGAGTTAAGTCCCTTAGCTATATATAAATTTTAATGAATAATGAAAAATGAAATAATACTGAGTAAGCAGGCGATTTCAGACTAAAAAAATATCACAGTTGGCAGCTCTGGAAAGAAAGGAAGACGTGTAGAAAATTTCATCTCAATCGGATGGGCCGTTAGCGAAAAAATAAAGGACATACATATTTACATACATACACTTTGTTTTATATATATAGATTAACGGTAAGGTTGTCACTGGTGCTAGCCTTAACGGCTACACTCTATACAGTTTATACGGTGTTGGCTAATCTTGCGAAGGCTAGCCATTTTTTTTTAAACGAGCCAAATGTTACTGACATAGGAGTTCTATGTAATACGGCCATGAGTATATCATTGCAATGTCTTTTTTGTTGTTGAATCCACTCGACAGACAGATGCCCATTAATAATAGTAGATGCTAGCTTGAGCGCTAACATTTAATGAATGAGAGTACTGATCTATAATTTCTCAAAATTTATGAGAAGTTAGTTAAATAACAGTGGATGTTTCTTGTCATGGCGTGCCGTCAGGTATGTTAGGTCATGTGCATGTTCCATAAATCAGGTTGGGATGTAAACATTAATCTCCACATATACAGTAATGTACACAAATATAGATATATAATAATGTACACTACGCGTAGTTAACACAGACGGAAGAGCAGCGTGTGTGGGAGATGTCCAGCTGTCCTCATATGTCAGTGACCACAGCTTGTAGGTTTGCCTTGATATGTCATATATTGGTCAGTCTTGGAGTGTGTGATCTGGTGTCCGCGGTGCCAATCCACATGTCTATTCTCGACACTTTCATCTCAATGACACTGTAACTTTATGCAATGCATCATTTAAAATACCATTAGCCAATGTTCTCCAC
>JACEFZ010016508.1:0-30000 GCA_014155875.1 Cepaea nemoralis | reverse complement strand
AAAGTCGTCTTTTATGGCGTTAATACCAGGTGTTTCCAATGATCATATCATTGATATTTGACAATTCTATTAGTTTCTCTACTCTTTAATTTTGGTGTCCCTAAAACAAAATTCTCCACTACATCCTCCATTTTGTCCTTACCTACTTTTGCATTAACATCACCTAGTGCTTTTTTATTTCTTGTGATTTAATTTTAGACATCGTCATTTCTACTCCATCAATAGCGCTGTATTACTTCAACACTACTGCTTGTTGTTGGTGCGTATACTTGTGCAGTATCTCTATTGATGATGCCTTTCATTTTTACCATAATAACTCTATATAAAATGCGCCAGCTACCATTAATTGACTCAGCTTTTATTTTATCAAATATTAGTCCTACTCCTTATTCGTGTGTATCACCTCCAGAATAAATTATTGTGTGTTTGTCAGTTATAATTTTGCCCTTCCTTCCCTTGGCATCTCACGTATGCCTAGGATATTCAATGCACTGCTTTTCATTTCACGTATGACATTGTTCAAAGCTCATTTAAGGTTCAAACATTCCAAGTACCTATGCTAAATGTATTTAGTTTAGTTATAGTTTTACCATTAGTAGCTGGATGACAGCCTGGTGTCACCTGTGGCTCATGAATGTTCCTACCGGACGTGATGTCCTTTAACGTCGTTCAATGAGTCTTAATTGTGTTTTGTCATGAAGCCGTATATTTAGGCTATCAGTTACCAGTATATCAAAACAAGCCATGGTATACAGACCAAACTGGAACTTAGGGAAGAGGCCAACTGCCATGTGCCGATATGAGGCAGACAGCGGTAAACTGGTGTATTAAGAGTAGATTTACCGTAGAAGAGGAATTGCCGTAGTGAGAGCAATTCACGCTATCACTATGAACTAACACGCACGAATAAATCAAGGAAAGTCAGTGCGGAACTCATGATGATAACGAATAGCGAAGGGAGACTATTCAAAGAAGTTGTGTATCACGTGACGGCAGTTGGGTAGTTCACGTGAAAACGAGACAGCTGGATTCAGTCAGGCCAGGGTCTCGATTGAAGCAATACGTGAAACTGTGTTGAAGCCGTGAAAGATTATTTATTTCATTAGTGTAATGATTCCTCAGCAAAAGGCGAAAGTATTTCGTACAGTTGTGCAGCTGACTGAATAGCCATTCAAAGCCTGTTTGCAGTGTGCCGAGTTGATGGTGGCTCAGCAATGCTCCACGCCAGACGTCAAGGGCGAACGGCCGTAAGTGTGACCGTAGCGTAGTCAGACATTGTGTTAGAAATTAGTGTACAAATGAGACGGTTGTCTCGCATCAAAGTTGTGAACATTACTCAGCTGCTTTGAATATGTTCTTTGTATATTTATCACATGCCATCCCGCACCTGCGGGAACGTAGGAAGATATTTGCTGTGATAATCATCAATAATAAATATTGAGGAGTGTCAAGGACGGCATGTTGTTCAGTGTTTATATCCTATGAATGTTCCTGATAAAGTCTGTCATTGATTCTGAGAAAACGAGCCAAGAATCAGCTCCGTGGCACCAACCATGTTAACCATGGAGAGATGGAACAAAATCTTTGTGTTGACTGCACCAAGTAAGTCGGTTTGTAAGTCAGCCAGCCTACTGCTGAGAGATTGATGAGACCAAGCAAGGGGTAAGACACAGATGTGTTGTGTCACCTACTTCCTGCATTAGAAAGAACATTAAGATAAACCATGTTAAATATTTGGTGACTGAGGTTCATTGCAGCTGAACACGTCAAACGGTGGCTTGTATTTACTTAAGATCAAATATAACTGCAGGGTTAAGGCAATCATCAGCGACTGTCGTAATCCACCTGTCAGACAAAGACGAACATCGATACCATGTTTCTTCGTGTCTATTATACATCTCTACAGCCATATATTGCATCATTATCCGGAACATAAACATATGCCAGCCAAGAATATAAAAAATGGAACGAAACAGATATTGCAATACATATATTATCCCGGTGGATAACTGCACTTTGTATGATATATTATCTTCATCGTGAGATCATATATTGGGAATATAAGATGTTGCAATTATCTAAATTTACTTTAGTAGCTTTTGATCACAAGAGGAAACTCCTTTCTTAAAGCATCATGATATTCTTTCCTCAAATAAACAATTTGCATACACATCCTTCAGGTAAACTCAAGTAAATTATTTATATTTGTCTCCCTTGTTATTTAAAAACACAATTTTTATTTATGTCCCTTGATAATATGATTTCATATCATACAGATTTATATTCTTTTACCCATGAAACATTGCAATGATCGAAATATTCATAAAGCAGTGAGGAACGCGAAGAGTGCACATAATACCAGGAGCTGAATAGTGAAAATCACTGCATTCAATACTATTTCAAATCTGTACTTTGTGTGTTTTTCCTGCGTTGCCATTCTCCATCAATAAACTGCAGGGGCTGCAGTCAGTGTCACGGTGTCTCATGATCATCATCACGATCAGATGCCCTGTCGATACACGTAGGCGGTGATGTTTCACCATCTCATACTACTAGTTGCGTTGAAAGGTTGGTAGATGGTTGAGTGACCTCTAGGATATAGAGGTTATCCGTGAATGTCAAATAAGCGGCCGTGAACCAGCACAGCTGATGGTCATTGCGAGGGCGAAAATTAGTTTATAGAGTAAATAACTGAATAACAATAACAATAACTAAACCCTCTGTGATATGACCATAATTAGGAGGTGAGAGTGAACATAAACACCACCTTAGACACAACCGCAGGAAGTCAAATGAAGCACGCACACTACGATTCGATGATTCCACTCATAGTTGCAGGCAAATGCGTTCATGGATGCTTCATAATAGCAGCCTCAGCCAGTAGAACAATCATTTTCTCCAGGTTATTTCAGATCTTCGTTTAGTAGTTTGCCATTTATGTCAGGATGAAAATGGCGAAGCTGTGTTCCTACCGGATATTCTCTCTACGGAATAACATGTTTCGGGGACCCCCTTTTACAGTTGAGCCTCCAATAAACGTAACAGCAGCGGTAGGCTATCCTCGACATCACACACTCGCACACATAGAAACACTCACAGCTATTACCTGTATTATAAGCTCGCTGTTCTTCTATGTCTCAACAATAAGTTGAGGATGCTGCCTCTTTTACCCAGGAAATGACTACACGAGGGGTAGTGGAGGTGTGGTTGTTTACGGCGCCAATACCTCTGATACCACATCGATCATATCGCTGAGATCAAGTCTTGATTATTGCCGACAAAATACAGTGTACAATGTCTCGATGGTATAAGGATCCAGATCTTTTTTTTTTCCTATACAGTGAAAATATGTTCAGAAATGTAGAAGATATAAAAGGAATCATCATTGGAGGACGAAACATCAATAACATTATATATTGAGATAATACAGTACTGATTGCAAACAATGAGCAGGATGTGCAACAATTAGTTGATGCTGTTGTTATACACAGTGAACAACTGGGGTTAGAATTAAATTGTTAAAAGACACCGATGATGGTCGTCACTAGGAAGAAAGAAGTACCACAATGTAATATACAAGTAAGTGGGAATATTCTACAACAAGTGAATCGGTACAATTATCTTGGAACAGTCATCATGCAACGAGTTAGGAACAAAATACCAACCCGAACTAGGAGAAGAACAATGTGGGTTTGTAGAAGGCAAGAGTACAGCATGGTAGCCCCTGATGCAATAATATGTACAGAGTTCCAATAACCCCACGAAGAAAAACACTTGTCTTGTGTATAGGGCAGTTGCAATCTAGTTCACGAACTAGCTGCAGAAGTGCACCATATCCAAAACTGTATGCATCAAAACATCGTGATTACCTCTATTGTATGCTCACTCTACATACAACTGTTGCGACCACCGGTGGCCTTTTCTCTAAGACTTCATGCATACCATACAGTGGACATTGATGAATAGATCAAGTAAGGTGTAAGATAAGCATGTGTTGTACACCAAATTATCGTATTAGAAAGAATATTTAAGGTAAAACATGTTACATGTTTGGCGACTGAGAATTATTGCAGCAGAACACCTCAATCGACGGGTTGTCTTTGCTTGTATCAAACATAACTGAAGAGTTAAAGCAAACATCAACGACAGCGGTAATCCACTTGTTTATCAAAGACGAACATCGACACCATTCTCTTCTTCGTACCATTAACAAATCTCTACGACCATGTTTGATATATTTATTAGGCACATGCATATGTGCCGAGCCAAAAATAAAGTCTGACATTTTATCCTAATGATATTGAAGGAATATGGCACAACATGTATTATCACTGTTTAGACCGCACTTTGTTTGGTATATTATCCACTAATTAGTTCACATACTAATAATCCAAGACATTACAATCACTTAATCGTATTTTAGTAGCTGCTTAATTTGACAGAAATACATTGAAATAGAAAATGTGCTATACTTTCTTCTCACTAACTATTTGCTTTACACAAATTTACTTAAATTATAATCCAATATATTATATGGCTTCTTTCCCTTAGCTAACAATCATCGGTTCTAGTTATTTCCCTTGATGATATTAATTATATTATCAATCAATCAATCAATCATATTATATATATTATATATTATATTATATTATATTATATTATATTATATTATATTATATTATATTATATTATATTATATTATATTATACCTATTTCTAAATATTTACCAATGAAACATTACATTGATCGACACGAGTTGCAATATTTATAACGCAACTGCGGAAGACGGAAGAGAATACCAGAGGCGATTGGTGAAAATTATTGCACATTATTTCAAGTCTGTACTGTGTGTTTGTGTTTCCTGCGTCTGCTTCTCTCCATCAATATGCTGCAGGGATGGGGTCAGTACCGAGGTGTTTCAGGATCATCATCATGATCAGATGCCATGCCGATAAAGTGGGCGGTCAAGTTTCGCCATCTCACAGTATCACCAGAGTCATGGATCAGCTCTGTGTTTTTGTCTCGATTATACCATGTGGCAAAGCCATACAGGTATTTACCTCTCTGCCTTTCCTTTGTTCTTTTCCAATCAAACTTGTCAATTGTCACCATTTTATCTAGTTCACTCCTTCTCATAACGTGCCCAAAACTATTGACTGTCGACGTCTAATTTCAGTATTCAGTTTACAGTTTTTAAGTGATTATTGTAGGCCCTACTAATTGATTCTCATGTCCTCCTTTAGTATTCTTTACATTTTGCCCAGAAGCCATATTTCCACTACCTGTAGATTTATTCTTTTTTTCAGAATGTCTGCTCATTGTCCACGTTTCACAGCCAGACAAAACTGGATGTTATATGTAGCACTTCAACAATATTTTTCTCGTCACACTCGACATCTTTCTGTTGGTCAGTATGTTTTCCATCTTGCAAAATTCTACCTTTGGCAAAGCGATTCTTGTTCTAATCTCTTCAGGGCACATTTCATGCTGGTGTCCTGCATGCGTCTGCTTAGTTTTCAATGTTGCTTTCAGAAAGCAAAGGCAAACTCTTTGAGCTCAGCAGTGTGGTCACTAAGCTTATGTTATTTCAGTGCTATGTTTTCACTGATGTAAAGACATACTTTTACCTATACTGTCATTATCGACACTGTTCTATTCAATATAAAGCTATATATCTGCACTGGAATAGTTCCTCATATACAGTTTAGATCCTGCTGAGCGGCCAATGGCACCGTCAAATATCAGTCGCATGGTTACCGACTTTAAGTTGGTGGTTTAAACCCAGAACTTGAAGATAGCGGTAAAAAACGCAGGAACTAACGATTGTAGATTAATAAACATACTTAAATAAATTTGTTAAATTACATAACTAGAAGATAGTCTTTAAAGCATATAAATTGAAGACACTGGTTAAAGCATCGAACATGTAGACTGCCTAGCCGAATATTTTGATAATAGTTATACCACCATATCTGAAGATAACCGAATATAAATGTAATGTTTATAACACAGGATGTCGCCGGACCATGAAACTCGACACGTGTGCAAGCTTGGTGTCAGAAATACATTTGTCGTATGAAACACGGGTGCACTTGTAATCAGCAACAGTTCCACGTTTAAGAGCAGCGACAGTCAAGAAACAGTTACAGGTTGATGTATGCATCCATTAATACAACTGTTCATTTGAATTCATGACTGTGACCTTCAGTCTTAATCTGCATTATCATTGTTGTATATTATGTAAACACATTATCATTAAGTACTGTTGATTAATTGCGCTGGTTGATTATTTTATGAAAGCTGCAAATTCTGTGTTGCCATAATAGTGAGGTTGCGACTGGAAGCCGTGTCAGCAAAGTGATTGGTCAGCTTGCCCGTCAGACCGGTGGTGACGTGTTTGAATGCCTTTCTAGACGGGGATACATAGACCCAACCACCCATGCTCTTACATCGACCCAGCAACCCAGGCTCCCACAGCGACACAGCAACCCATGCTTTTACATCGATCCAGCAACCCATGCTCTTAAATCGACCCAGCAACCCAGGCTCCCACAGCAACCCAGCAACCCAGGCTCCCACAGCGACCCAGCAACCCAGTCTCCCACAGGGACCCAGCAACCCATGCTCTTACAGCAACCCAGCAACCCATGCTCTTACATAGACCCAGCAACCCAGGCTCCCACAGCGACCCAGCAACCCATGCTCTTACATAGACCCAGTAACCCATGCTGTTACATCGACCCAGCATCCCATGCTCTTACATCGACCCAGCATCCCATGCTCTTACATCGATCAAGCATCCCATGCTCTTACATAGACCCAGCAACCCATGCTCTTACATAGACCCAGCAACCCATGCTGTTACATCGACCCAGCATCCCATGCTCTTACATGGACCCAACATCCCATGCTCTTACATAGACCCAGCAACCCAGGCTCCCACAGCGACCCAGCAACCCATGCTCTTACATAGACCAAGCAACCCATGCTCTTACATAAACCCAGCAACCCAGGCTCCCACAGTGACCCAGCAACCCATGCTCTTACATAGACCCAGCAACCCAGGCTCCCACAGCGACCCAGCAACCAATGCTCTTACATCGACCCAGCAACCCATGCTCTTACATAGACCCAGCAACCCATGCTCTTACATAGACCCAGCAACCCATGCTCTTACATAGACCCAGCAACCCATGCTCTTACATAGACCCAGCAACCCATGCTCTTACAGCGACCCAGCAACCCAGGCTCCCACAGCGACCCCAGCAACCCATGCTCTTACATCGACCCAGCAACCCATGCTCTTACATAGACCCAGCAACCCATGCTCTTACATAGACCCAGAAACCCATGCTGTTACATCGACCCAGCATCCATGCTCTTACATAGACCCAGCAACCCATGCTGTTACATAGACCCAGTAACCCATGCTCTTACATAGACCCAGCATCCCATGCTCTTACATAGACCCAGCAACCCATGCTCTTACATAGACCTAGAAACCCATGCTGTTACATCGACCCAGCATCCCATGCTCTTACATAGACCCAGCAACCCATGCTGTTACATAGACCCAGTAACCCATGCTCTTACATAGACCCAGCATCCCATGCTCTTACATAGACCCAGCATCCCATGCTCTTACATAGACTCAGCAACCCAGGCTCCCACAGCGACCCAGCAACCAATGCTCTTACATCGACCCAGCAACCCATGCTCTTACATAGACCCAGCAACCCATGCTCTTACATAGACCCAGCAACCCATGCTCTTACATAGACCCAGCAAACCCATGCTCTTACATAGACCCAGCAACCCATGCTCTTACATAGACCCAGCAACCCATGCTCCCACAGCGACCCAGCAACCCATGCCCTTACATAGGACCCAGTAACCCATGCTGTTACATCGACCCAGCATCCCATGCTCTTACATCGACCCAGCATCCCATGCTCTTACATCGACCCAGCATCCCATGCTCTTACATAGACCCAGCATCCCATGCTCTTACATAGACCCAGCATCCCATGCTCTTACATAGACTCAGCAACCCAGGCTCCCACAGCGACCCAGCAACCAATGCTCTTACATCGACCCAGCAACCCATGCTCTTACATAGACCCAGCAACCCATGCTCTTACATAGACCCAGCAACCCATGCTCTTACATAGACCCAGCAACCCATGCTCTTACATAGACCCAGCAACCCATGCTCTTACATAGACCCAGCAACCCATGCTCTTACAGCGACCCAGCAACCCATGCTCTTACATAGACCCAGCAACCCATGCTCTTACATAGAACCCAGCAACCCAGGCTCCACAGCGACCCAGCAACCCATGCCCTTACATAGACCCAGTAACCCATGCTGTTACATCGACCCAGCATCCCATGCTCTTACATAAACCCAGCAACCCATGCTCTTACATAGACCCATCAACCCATGCTCTTACATAGACCCAGCAACCCATGCTCTTACATAGACCCAGCAACCCATGCTCTTACATAGACCCAGCAACACATGCTGTTACATAGACCCAGCATCCCATGCTCTTACATAGACCCAGCAACCCATGCTCTTACATAAACCCAGCAACCCATGCTCTTACATAGACCCAGCAACACATGCTGTTACATCGACCCAGCATCCCATGCTCTTACATAGACCCAGCAACCCATGCTGCTACATCGACCCAGCATCCCATGCTCTTACATCGACCCAGCATCCCATGCTCTTACATAGACCCAGCAACCCAAGCTCTTACATCAATCCAGCAACCCATGCTCTTACATAGACCCAGCAACCCATGCTGTTACATCGACCTAGCATCCAATGCTCTTACATAGACCCAGCAACCCATGCTGTTACATCGACCCAGCAACCCATGCTCTTACAGCGACCCAGCAACCCATGCTGTTACATAGACCCAGCAACCCATGCTGTTACATAGACCCAGCAACCCATGCTGTTACATAGACCCAGCAACCCAAGCTCTTACATCGATCCAGCAACCCATGCTGTTACATCGACCCAGCATCCCATGCTCTTACATAGACCCAGCAACCCAAGCTCTTACATCGATCCAGCAACCCATGCTCTTACATAGACCCAGCAACCCATGCTGTTACATCGACCCAGCATCCCATGCTCTTACATAGACCCAGAAACCCATGCTGTTACATCGACCCAGCATCCCATGCTCTTACATAGACCCAGCAACCCATGCTGTTACATAGACCCAGTAACCCATGCTCTTACATAGACCCAGCATCCCATGCTCTTACATAGACCCAGCAACCCATGCTCTTACATAGACCCAGAAACCCATGCTGTTACATCGACCCAGCATCCCATGCTCTTACATAGACCCAGCAACCCATGCTGTTACATAGACCCAGTAACCCATGCTCTTACATAGACCCAGCATCCCATGCTCTTACATAGACCCAGCATCCCATGCTCTTACATAGACTCAGCAACCCAGGCTCCCACAGCGACCCAGCAACCAATGCTCTTACATCGACCCAGCAACCCATGCTCTTACATAGACCCAGCAACCCATGCTCTTACATAGACCCAGCAACCCATGCTCTTACATAGACTCAGCAACCCATGCTCTTACATAGACCCAGCAACCCATGCTCTTACATAGACTCAGCAACCCATGCTCTTACAGCGACCCAGCAACCCATGCTCTTACATAGACCCAGTAACCCATGCTCTTACATAGACCCAGCAACCCATGCTCTTACAGCGACCCAGCAACCCATGCTCTTACATAGACCCAGCAACCCATGCTCTTACATAGACCCAGCAACCCAGGCTCCCACAGCGACCCAGCAACCCATGCCCTTACATAGACCCAGTAACCCATGCTGTTACATCGACCCAGCATCCCATGCTCTTACATCGACCCAGCATCCCATGCTCTTACATCGACCCAGCATCCCATGCTCTTACATAGACCCAGCAACCCATGCTCTTACATAGACCCAGCAACCCATGCTGTTACATCGACCCAGCATCCCATGCTCTTACATCGACCCAGCATCCCATGCTCTTACATAGACCCAGCAACCCATGCTGTTATATCGATCCAGCATCCCATGCTCTTACATCGACCCAGCATCCCATGCTCTTACATAGACCCAGGAACCCATGCTCTTACATAGACCCAGCAACCCATGCTTTTACATAGACCCAGCAACCCATGCTCTTACATCGACCCAGCATCCCATGCTCTTACATCGACCCAGCATCCCATGCTCTTACATAAACCCAGCAACCCATGCTCTTACATAGACCCAGCAACCCATGCTGTTACATAGACCCAGCAACCCAAGCTCTTACATCGATCCAGCAACCCATGCTGTTACATAGACCCAGCAACCCATGCTGTTACATCGACCCAGCATCCCATGCTCTTACATAGACCCAGCAACCCATGCTGTTACATCGACCCAGAATCCCATGCTCTTACATAGACCCAGCAACCCATGCTCTTACATAGACCCAGCAACCCATGCTCTTACATCGACCCAGCATCCCATGCTCTTACATAGACCCAGCAACCCATGCTGTTACATCGACCCAGCATCCCATGCTCTTACATCGACCCAGCATCCCATGCTCTTACATAGACCCAGCAACCCATGCTCTTACATAGACCCAGCAACCCATGCTCTTACATAGACCCAGCAACCCATGCTCTTACATAGACCCAGCAACCCATGCTCTTACATCGATCCAGCAACCCATGCTCTTACATCGACCCAGCAACCCATGCTCTTACATAGACCCAGCAACCCATGCTCTTACAGCGACCCAGTAACCCAGGCTCCCACAGCGACCCAGCAACCCATGCTCTTACATCGACCCAGCAACCCATGCTCTTACATAGACCCAGCAACCCAGGCTCCCACAGCGACCCAGGAACCCATGCTCTTACATAGACCCAGCAACCCAGGCTCCCACAGCGACCCAGCAACCCAGGCTCCCACAGCGACCAAGCAACCCAGGCTCCCACAGCGACCCAGAACAATCATGAGGAACAGCTGAAACATGTCGAATCATGCTTTCTCTAATGAGCCACCTTTGTGCCCCTGAGTTTGCTTTACCTATCACAAATAAGTTGAGGTGTATTTAAATAATCATAATTAAGTAGAAACTGGTGTATACATTGGTTCTCATTCTAATTAGTACCAATCTGCCTCATGTTTCCCTGACATTTTCAATTCTGTGTGAAAATGATGTGATTCAAAATATGCTGTTATAATTGTGTTGTGACGGTGTTAATGAGAAGTTATGGTTATATTGGTGAAGAAAAGTGATGTTTTAGATGTGGTTATTGTGCACTATAAACAACTAAGGTTAGAATTACATTGTAAGAAGACAGAGATTATGTTCCTTCCCAAGAAGACAAAAATGCAACAATGTAATATACTGGCAAATAGTAAAATTCGTAAACAAGTGGAATCGGTACAGCTAAATCGGAACAGGTGTCTTATGGGATGTGCTGTGAAGAGACCACAACAAGAATGCAATGACAAAGGTAGCATTTGCAGGATGGAAGCTATACTGACCAATAGAAATATAGCAACTGCAACAAGAACAAGATTGTTGAAGTGCTATATAGAAAATTTGCTTTGGTATGGCTGTGAAAAGTGAACAATGCGTAGAGAAACTGAAAAACCTCTAATGGTAAGAGTAGTCTGGACTCTGAGGAACAGGCAAATAATGACGTATGAAGACAGAAAACCAATGAACAAGTCCTATTAGAAACAAATATAAACCGTAAACTAATTAGAAAATTTAGACTTTGGCAGTCCAGAATTGTTGACACTCCACGAGAAGAAATAATCTACAGAACGTGGGTACAACTGACAAGTTTGAAGGGCAAAGATCAAGTTGAAGGCATAGAATAAAATATCTGGATGGCACTGCCACGCGGCATGGCCAAGACAAAACCACAAAGCAGGACCTAAAAATAGGGCTAAATGACACAGTGGGACTGAAGAGGCCTTCAAAAAAATATCACATTGTAATATCTGCAATTGATCTTGTCAGGGCCACCAGCAAAGGCGGTCATCCAAATGACATAGAGTGGAACCTGAGAATCCGCGAGCAGTTGAAACAAAGTATCAAAGTGTAGATGTATCTACATTTGATCTGGACACTGCGCAGAGTCGGTGTCGCGTGATCTACAGCCGTATAAGAAACCCTACGGGAAAGGATGTAGATTGAAAAGCTGACCCTTGGTTAGGTCAGATCCCTGTAGGAGAAGAAGACAAAAAGGCTCGTATTGGGTCTAGATAGTAATGAATCCTGGTCCCAGATGAGTCTACCTTCCTATCAGTGGCACAGGGAAATGCAAGTAAAAGTTGGACACTATACACCGATAGATGATAGCTGACTTAGTTAGCAGTGACACGTTACCCTGTGATGAAGTAAAGCCCCAGTGCCCTCAAGTCTAACATACAGGAGAGACACAACTAGTTCACTCAACATCTATCCTTACACACTACACTACTATTAATTATTATGAGGTGAAAAAGGCAGTAGGTAAAGTTTTGTGTGATGGCCTATAAATCAGACCGCACAGTTTAATTATGAATAAAAGTAAAAAGTGGCTCCACTTGGGAGATAAAAGAAAAAATGGATTGTTAGTTCTGGCTAATACAGCAAACAAAGCTGTTTCATGTGCTCTTAAATCATAGAAGCACAGCAAAGCATTCGGTGGTGGGTTGAATTCAGATTGATGGTTTGTAACTCAGCTCATATCCAAAGCTCCCACGATAGTGTGTCTGCAGCTTTCCTCTCTGGTCCATCAGTTCTCACTTGATGATGACAGCAAAGGGAACTGTACTACTTGACTCAGGCAACAAATAGTTCTGGTGAACTCGCTGAGGCTGGTTGATGATGAGGGTGCCGCTCGAGGGTGCACCACAACAACTCTGCAAATAAGTCAAACAGGACATCTGGTAAGCTATGGTCTGGAATCACTCTTCCATCTTTATTCAACCATTTTGCTATAGCTATAGTCTTCTCATAAGGCAAAGGCATCTGTAATTATTAGGACATATTCCTAACTGTTCTTCTGACTGGACATACCGACATGGTAGAAAGGAAAGGATTGTTTTAACACTCGTACGTGACAGGTGCCTATCTCTATTCCTGAGGAGAGTACGGTCTGATCCTGATTTATATATATATATATGAGTGAATGGATCCAATTCCCTTCAGCGAAAAGAAATATTCAAGACAAGTACTGATGATGTGATAGGAAAAGACATGGATCACAAACCTAACAATCACAACTGATGCTCCTAAGTGTGCAAGAGACACAAGGGTGTGTTGTAAAGTAAGGAAATTGTTCCAGATACTAAGGTGTCTGAATATGCTCTCCACTGATATTCAGTCCGAGAGGCCTGAGAATAGTCTCCAATGAATACTGCCTAGGTTGGTTATAATCATCCACGTATCCATCTATATATAAAGAAGAGTCTTCCTCTTGAGAAGGTATTAACTAGAAAAGAGATCTTATCCGTACTTAAGACTGAGCTAATCTAGAAAAGAACAGTATGGGCGCCCAAGCGGCGTGGGCATGATAACTAGGTCATGCCATGGCGTGGGGCTGGTTTTAGATATAGCGAGGCCATTTTGATGAAATACCTACTCTTTGATTTAAACCATTCCATTCAGTACTGTATATTCTAGTCTTAGCAGTAACAGTAATATTAACCTTATTTTAATATATTACCAAAGTATCTCAACCCGAGTATACTTTAAAACTAGCGTGGTTTTGTACCACGTTGCAATGTCTCCTTTGTCTGCCAACGATAATATTCTCTGAATTTATCCAAGATTTAGACGCCGGATTTATACGAATATTGTAGAACGTGACGTGTTTCGTTCTATTAAGCACGAGTTTGTACAACTGAACTCAGTTGTAAATTGAATATTCTATTTACTATATATATTCTATGGGCAACCATGCCGTTTGTGGAATTGGCTGGCCATCATGTCGTAAACTCAGATTCATTGCAAAACTGTTATGAACATAAAAATTATATATAGGAATAATAATCGTTTGATCTTACCTAGTTCCAGAATCAGATTCTCACTACGGATCGGGGCCCTTGTTCAATATAAAATTTTCTCTTTCTTATTTCAGTAATCTAATATTGACTTATTACTTGTTTAAGTAATTTACTATTTAAAAAAACGTTGCTTTTTGAACACCACAAATGGGCCCCGACCGCTGTCTGCAATGGCTAGCAGAAGAGTGAGACCGGATATGGAACTAGGATACGCAAGTGGTCGTTTCCGGGCCAGTTGTCAGTTGGTTTGAAGTTGGCCAGGATAAGTCGGCCAAACTAAATTACTCTATAAACCGTATATATAATGTGATCGTAACATTTATATAACATTTCTAATTATTCTATATAATACACTGAATAATAAGCAAGAGGAGAGGGGTGCAGCCAGGCTTTCGCCACAGTCGTCATCCAACCTAACAAACACGAATCACTGACCACTAACACTGGCAGACACGCCTTGGTGGACTAGTACATCAGATGTCAGGCATACACATGAGAAATTAAATAGAGATCTAGAAACTCAAGACACAAGGAGAAGAGAATTATAAACAGACATGAATCATATGGGGAGGATGTGGACGGAGCTGCAGGGGATATCTACGGCTAGAACGGCTTGTGGTTAGTTGAAGATCTATACCCCCATGGCAGGTAAACGGCCAACAATAAAGACGTAAACGTGTGTGGCCATCTACGCTATTCATTTTATTTGTAAGGGCCTCACAGTCTCAGTCTGTGCCTTTCTGCCCATTGTGATCTATCAACGACCGTCTGTCAGTGTTAGTGGAATGTGGTTTGGTGATCCCAGTGTAAACTGTGACTCAAGACTTACTCTTTGACATGGAAGGTTTAACCATACAGAGTAACCGTGGGTCTGGTGAAACTGATCTAGCATAATGTATGTTATTATTCGTTATTATTGCAAGGCACAATCATTTGTGCCAGCCAAAAACTAAAATATCTTTTTGAACAAATACATTAAAGTAAACCCACCATAAACGACATGAAAAATAGCTGGCTAATTGAATAAATCATACTGTCATATTTCGTTTATAAAGTGAAATCACCTATTTATAGATTTAAGCATAAATCACAAGTTACATTTACGTTAGTTTTATCATCAGAAAAGTAAAGTATCTCTTAAAAAATGTCATCCATTTGTAATATTAAAATAGTTCTCTCAATCAAACGCCAGCACATTTTCTAAATAGATGATACGTTGCCTTATCTCCCTTACTGCTGAATCTCCAATTATATTTGTATCCCTTGATGACACGTCATGAGCTCTTTTTGACGACGTTCATGCTCGACACAATGTTTCTTCAGACATGATGTTTAAGGCCATCTGAAAATAAGGCTAGATTGCCATTGTTTCCTTCTTTATAGTCACCACACATGTTGATGCTCAAATCCATTGTCTCTATAATGAGGTGTTCTACCCTATTCCATCAACACCTGTTCACGTGATTTCAGAATACACTAATTTGGAGACGAATTAGTCTAAACAACACAAACAAGTACACACAGTAATATTACTTAGAAAGGGACGCATGTAACATCAAATGTAACATCAAAGTAAATGGAACCAATCTGAAACAAGTCAATGTATACACATATTGTGGTGGTTAAATACAGCTGATGGAGGATGCATTAAGGCAGCGAGGTGTACAATAACCACACTACAGCAGCATTTCACAAGATGAAGAGAATTCTCTCTAATGTATCTTTGCCAGTCGATGTGAAGAAAACTGTTGTTACAAGAAATGTAGTACCAGTCATGACATACTAAAGTACATCATGGACTAACTAGTCGACACATGAGGAATTGTGTTAAAGCTGCATTGGACTGTTATACAGAGTGAGGAAAGTATCCTGAAAGAGATCTCACAAAGAGAACTGTTTACTCGCACCAGAAGCTGACAACCCACATTTTCTGGGCAGATAATCAGTAGGGGGCCGGTCTCCCTAACCCAGGTGTTAACGTCTTTCTCCGTCATCCCGTATATTCTCGTAAGTAACGTAACCTGCGCGAAAACTGGTAGCGGTTCTCGCCGCGTTGGTAAGTTACGGGGTATGTGAGCCGGTCGCTCAGTTAGCAGTGGCAAACTACTGAGCGTAATCTTGCCAAGAAATCAACAATAAGCTGAAAGATGCTGATGTTGACAGCGATGTCCTGTAAAAGATATACGAACCCCCCCCCCCCCCCCCCCCAAAAAAAAAAAAAAATGAAGGGAAACAATGGAGGAAGTAGACAATATCATTAGAAATGTAGAAGAGTATGAGAAGAATTGCTGTTGGGGACAACATTAGATAATTTAGATCCATCCATCATGTGCCATGCCGACAAGCGTGGGTGGTCATGTTCTGCCATCTCACTCGATTAGCAGAGTTGTGGATCAGCTCCGTGTTCCTGTCTCGACCATGCCATGTGGTCAAGCCATCAGGTGTCTTTCAGCTTGACTGCTCATTGCCCACTTCCTCACATGCACAAAAGAGTGTTGAAGTGCTGCATAGAACTTATACTTTTGTGTGCATGTGAGGAGTGGGCAATGAGCAGTCAAGCTGAAAGACACCTGATGGCTTGACCACATGGCATGGTCGAGACAGGAACACGGAGCTGATCCACAACTCTGCTAATCGAGTGAGATGGCAGAACATGACCACCCACGCTTGTCGGCATGGCACATGATGGATGGATCTAAATTATCTAATGTTGTCCCCCAACAGCAATTCTTCTCATACTCTTCTACATTTCTAATGATATTGTCTACTTCCTCCATTGTTTCCCTTCATTTTTTTTTTTTTGGGGGGGGGGGGGTTCGTATATCTTTTACAGGACATCGCTGTCAACATCAGCATCTTTCAGCTGATTGTTGATTTCTTGGCAAGATTACGCTTAATAGTTTGCCACTGCTAACTGAGCTACCGGCTCACATACCCCGTAACTTACCAACGCGGCGAGAACCGCTACCTATTTTCGCGCAGGTTACGTTACTTACGAGAATATACGGGATGACGGAGAAAGACGTTAACACCTGGATCAGGGAGAACGGTCCCCTACTGATTATCTGCCCAGAAAATGTGGGTTGTCTGCTTCTGATGCGAGTAAACAGTTCTCTTTGTGAGAGATCTCTTTCAGGATACTTTCCTCACTCTTTATAACAGTCCAATGCAGCTTTAACACAATTCCTCATGTGTCGGGCTAGTTAGTCCATGATGTACTTTAGTATGTCATGACTGGTACTACATTTCTTGTAATAACAGTTTTCTTCACATCGACTGGCAAAGATACATTAGAGAGAATTCTCTTCATCTTGTGAAATGCTGCTGTAGTGTGGTTATTGTACACCTCGCTGCCTTAATGCATCCTCCATCAGCTGTATTTAACCACCACAATATGTGTATACATTGACTTGTTTCAGATTGGTTCCATTTACTTTGATGTTACATTTGATGTTACATGCGTCCCTTTCTAAGTAATATTACTGTGTGTACTTGTTTGTGTTGTTTAGACTAATTCGTCTCCAAATTAGTGTATTCTGAAATCACGTGAACAGGTGTTGGGTGGAATAGGGTAGAACACCTCATTATAGAGACAATGGATTTGAGCATCAAATGTGTGGTGACTATAAAGAAGGAAACAATGGCAATCTGCCTTATTTTCAGATGGCTTAAAACATCATGTCTGAAGAAACATTGTGTCGAGCATGAACGTCGTCAAAAAGAGCTCATGACGTGTCATCAAGGGATACAAATATAATTGGAGATTCAGCAGTAAGGGAGATAAGGCAACGTATCATCTATTTAGAAAATGTGCTGGCGTTTTGATTGAGAGAACTATTTTAATATTACAAATGGATGACATTTTTTAAGAGATACTTTACTTTTCTGATGATAAAACTAACGTAAATGTAACTTGTGATTTATGCTTAAATCTATAAATAGGTGATTTCACTTTATAAACGAAATATGACAGTATGATTTATTCAATTAGCCAGCTATTTTTCATGTCGTTTATGGTGGGTTTACTTTAATGTATTTGTTCAAAAAGATATTTTAGTTTTTGGCTGGCACAAATGATTGTGCCTTGCAATAATAACGAATAATAACATACATTATGCTAGATCAGTTTCACCAGACCCACGGTTACTCTGTATGGTTAAACCTTCCATGTCAAAGAGTAAGTCTTGAGTCACAGTTTACACTGGGATCACCAAACCACATTCCACTAACACTGACAGACGGTCGTTGATAGATCACAATGGGCAGAAAGGCACAGACTGAGACTGTGAGGCCCTTACAAATAAAATGAATAGCGTAGATGGCCACACACGTTTACGTCTTTATTGTTGGCCGTTTACCTGCCATGGGGGTATAGATCTTCAACTAACCACAAGCCGTTCTAGCCGTAGATATCCCCTGCAGCTCCGTCCACATCCTCCCCATATGATTCATGTCTGTTTATAATTCTCTTCTCCTTGTGTCTTGAGTTTCTAGATCTCTATTTAATTTCTCATGTGTATGCCTGACATCTGATGTACTAGTCCACCAAGGCGTGTCTGCCAGTGTTAGTGGTCAGTGATTCGTGTTTGTTAGGTTGGATGACCGACTGTGGCGAAAGCCTGGCTGCACCCTCTCCTCTTGCTTATTATTCAGTGTATTATATAGAATAATTAGAAATGTTATATAAATGTTACGATCACATTATATATACGGTTTATAGAGTAATTTAGTTTGGCCGACTTATCCTGGCCAACTTCAAACCAACTGACAACTGGCCCGGAAACGACCACTTGCGTATCCTAGTTCCATATCCGGTCTCACTCTTCTGCTAGCCATTGCAGACAGCGGTCGGGGCCCATTTGTGGTGTTCAAAAAGCAACGTTTTTTAAATAGTAAATTACTTAAACAAGTAATAAGTCAATATTAGATTACTGAAATAAGAAAGAGAAAATTTTATATTGAACAAGGGCCCCGATCCGTAGTGAGAATCTGATTCTGGAACTAGGTAAGATCAAACGATTATTATTCCTATATATAATTTTTATGTTCATAACAGTTTTGCAATGAATCTGAGTTTACGACATGATGGCCAGCCAATTCCACAAACGGCATGGTTGCCCATAGAATATATATTAGTAAATAGAATATTCAATTTACAACTGAGTTCAGTTGTACAAACTCGTGCTTAATAGAACGAAACACGTCACGTTCTACAATATTCGTATAAATCCGGCGTCTAAATCTTGGATAAATTCAGAGAATATTATCGTTGGCAGACAAAGGAGACATTGCAACGTGGTACAAAAACCACGCTAGTTTTAAAGTATACTCGGGTTGAGATACTTTGGTAATATATTAAAATAAGGTTAATATTACTGTTACTGCTAAGACTAGAATATACAGTACTGAATGGAATGGTTTAAATCAAAGAGTAGGTATTTCATCAAAATGGCCTCGCTATATCTAAAACCAGCCCCACGCCATGGCATGACCTAGTTATCATGCCCACGCCGCTTGGGCGCCCATACTGTTCTTTTCTAGATTAGCTCAGTTCTTAAGTACGGATAAGATCTCTTTTCTAGTTAATACCTTCTCAAGAGGAAGACTCTTCTTTATATATAGATGGATACGTGGATGATTATAACCAACCTAGGCAGTATTCATTGGAGACTATTCTCAGGCCTCTCGGACTGAATATCAGTGGAGAGCATATTCAGACACCTTAGTATCTGGAACAATTTCCTTACTTTACAACACACCCTTGTGTCTCTTGCACACTTAGGAGCATCAGTTGTGATTGTTAGGTTTGTGATCCATGTCTTTTCCTATCACATCATCAGTACTTGTCTTGAATATTTCTTTTCGCTGAAGGGAATTGGATCCATTCACTCATATATATATATATAAATCAGGATCAGACCGTACTCTCCTCAGGAATAGAGATAGGCACTGTCACGTACGAGTGTAAAACAATCCTTTCCTTTCTACCATGTCGGTATGTCCAGTCAGAAGAACAGTTAGGAATATGTCCTAATAATTACAGATGCCTTTGCCTTATGAGAAGACTATAGCTATAGCAAAATGGTTGAATAAAGATGGAAGAGTGATTCCAGACCATAGCTTACCAGATGTCCTGTTTGACTTTATTTGCAGAGTTGTTGTGGTGCACCCTCGAGCGGCACCCTCATCATCAACCAGCCTCAGCGAGTTCACCAGAACTATTTGTTGCCTGAGTCAAAGTAGTACAGTTCCCTTTGCTGTCATCATCAAGTGAGAACTGATGGACCAGAGAGGAAAGCTGCAGACAACTATCGTGGGAGCTTTGGATATGAGCTGAGTTACAAACCATCAATCTGAATTCAACCCACCACCGAATGCTTTGCTGTGCTTCTATGATTTAAGAGCACATGAAACAGCTTTGTTTGCTGTATTAGCCAGAACTAACAATCCATTTTTCTTTTATCTCCCAAGTGGAGCCACTTTTTACTTTTATTCATAATTAACTGTGCGGTCTGATTTATAGGCCATCACACAAAACTTTACCTACTGCCTTTTTCACCTCATAATAATTAATAGTAGTGTAGTGTGTAAGGATAGATGTTGAGTGAACTAGTTGTGTCTCTCCTGTATGTTAGACTTGAGGGCACTGGGGGCTTTACTTCATCACAGGGTAACGTGTCACTGCTAACTAAGTCAGCTATCATCTATCGGTGTATAGTGTCCAACTTTACTTGCATTTCCCTGTGCCACTGATAGGAAGGTAGACTCATCTGGGACCAGGATTCATACTATCTAGACCCAATACGAGCCTTTTTGTCTTCTTCTCCTACAGTGGACTGACCTAACCAAGGGTCAGCTTTTCAATCTACATCCTTTCCCGTAGGGTTTTCTTATACGGCTGTAGATCACGCGACACCGACTCTGCGCAGTGTCCAGATCAAATGTAGATACATCTACACTTTGATACTTTGTTTCAACTGCTCGCGGATTCTCAGGTTCCACTCTATGTCATTTGGATGACCGCCTTTGCTGGTGGCCCTGACAAGATCAATTGCAGATATTACAATGTGATATTTTTTTGAAGGCCTCTTAGTCCCACTGTGTCATTTAGCCCATTTTTAGGTCTGCTTTGTGGTTTTGTCTTGGCCATGCCGCGTGGCAGTGCCATCCAGATATTTTATTCTATGCCTTCAACTTGATCTTTGCCCTTCAAACTTGTCAGTTGTACCCACGTTCTGTAGATTATTTCTTCTCGTGGAGTGTCAACAATTCTGGACTGCCAAAGTCTAAATTTTCTAATTAGTTTACGGTTTATATTTGTTTCTAATAGGACTTGTTCATTGGTTTTCTGTCTTCATACGTCATTATTTGCCTGTTCCTCAGAGTCCAGACTACTCTTACCATTAGAGGTTTTTCAGTTTCTCTACGCATTGTTCACTTTTCACAGCCATACCAAAGCAAATTTTCTATATAGCACTTCAACAATCTTGTTCTTGTTGCAGTTGCTATATTTCTATTGGTCAGTATAGCTTCCATCCTGCAAAATGCTACCTTTGTCATTGCATTCTTGTTGTGGTCTCTTCACAGCACATCCCATAAGACACCTGTTCCGATTTAGCTGTACCGATTCACTTGTTTACGAATTTTACTATTTGCCAGTATATTACATTGTTGCATTTTTGTCTTCTTGGGAAGGAACATAATCTCTGTCTTCTTACAATGTAATTCTAACCTTAGTTGTTTATAGTGCACAATAACCACATCTAAAACATCACTTTTCTTCACCAATATAACCATAACTTCTCATTAACACCGTCACAACACAATTATAACAGCATATTTTGAATCACATCATTTTCACACAGAATTGAAAATGTCAGGGAAACATGAGGCAGATTGGTACTAATTAGAATGAGAACCAATGTATACACCAGTTTCTACTTAATTATGATTATTTAAATACACCTCAACTTATTTGTGATAGGTAAAGCAAACTCAGGGGCACAAAGGTGGCTCATTAGAGAAAGCATGATTCGACATGTTTCAGCTGTTCCTCATGATTGTTCTGGGTCGCTGTGGGAGCCTGGGTTGCTTGGTCGCTGTGGGAGCCTGGGTTGCTGGGTCGCTGTGGGAGCCTGGTTGCTGGGTCTATGTAAGAGCATGGGTTCCTGGGTCGCTGTGGGAGCCTGGGTTGCTGGGTCTATGTAAGAGCATGGGTTGCTGGGTCGATGTAAGAGCATGGGTTGCTGGGTCGCTGTGGGAGCCTGGGTTACTGGGTCGCTGTAAGAGCATGGGTTGCTGGGTCTATGTAAGAGCATGGTTGCTGGGTCGATGTAAGAGCATGGGTTGCTGGATCGATGTAAGAGCATGGGTTGCTGGGTCTATGTAAGAGCATGGGTTGCTGGGTCTATGTAAGAGCATGGGTTGCTGGGTCTATGTAAGAGCATGGGTTGCTGGGTCTATGTAAGAGCATGGGATGCTGGGTCGATGTAAGAGCATGGGATGCTGGGTCGATGTAACAGCATGGGTTGCTGGGTCTATGTAAGAGCATGGGATGCTGGGTCGATGTAAGAGCATGGGTTGCTGGGTCTATGTAAGAGCATGGGTTGCTGGGTCTATGTAAGAGCATGGGATTCTGGGTCGATGTAACAGCATGGGTTGCTGGGTCTATGTAAGAGCATGGATGCTGGGTCGATGTAACAGCATGGGTTGCTGGGTCTATGTAACAGCATGGGTTGCTGGATCGATGTAAGAGCTTGGGTTGCTGGGTCTATGTAACAGCATGGGTTGCTGGGTCTATGTAAGAGCATGGGATGCTGGGTCTATGTAACAGCATGGGTTGCTGGGTCTATGTAACAGCATGGGTTGCTGGGTCGCTGTAAGAGCATGGGTTGCTGGGTCTATGTAAGAGCATTGGATGCTAGGTCGATGTAACAGCATGGGTTGCTGGGTCTATGTAAGAGCATGGGTTGCTGGATTGATGTAAGAGCTTGGGTTGCTGGGTCTATGTAAGAGCATGGGATGCTGGGTCGATGTAAGAGCATGGGATGCTGGGTCGATGTAACAGCATGGGTTGCTGGGTCTATGTAAGAGCATGGGATGCTGGGTCGATGTAACAGCATGGGTTGCTGGGTCTATGTAAGAGCATGGGTTGCTGGGTCTATGTAAGAGCATGGGTTGCTGGGTCTATGTAAGAGCATGGGTTGATGGGTCTATGTAAGAGCATGGGTTGCTGGGTTTATGTAAGAGCATGGGATGCTGGGTCGATGTAAGAGCATGGGATGCTGGGTCGATGTAAGAGCATGGGTTGCTGGGTCTATGTAAAAGCATGGGTTGCTGGGTCTATGTAAGAGCATGGGTTCCTGGGTCTATGTAAGAGCATGGGATGCTGGGTCGATGTAAGAGCATGGGATGCTGGATCGATATAACAGCATGGGTTGCTGGGTCTATGTAAGAGCATGGGATGCTGGGTCGATGTAAGAGCATGGGATGCTGGGTCGATGTAACAGCATGGGTTGCTGGGTCCTATGTAAGAGCATGGGTTGCTGGGTCTATGTAAGAGCATGGGATGCTGGGTCGATGTAAGAGCATGGGATGCTGGGTCGATGTAAGAGCATGGGATGCTGGGTCGATGTAACAGCATGGGTTACTGGGTCTATGTAAGGGCATGGGTTGCTGGGTCGCTGTGGGAGCCTGGGTTGCTGGGTCTATGTAAGAGCATGGGTTGCTGGGTCTATGTAAGAGCATGGGTTGCTGGGTCGCTGTAAGAGCATGGGTTGCTGGGTCTATGTAAGAGCATGGGTTACTGGGTCTATGTAAGAGCATGGGTTGCTGGGTCGCTGTAAGAGCATGGGTTGCTGAGTCTATGTAAGAGCATGGGTTGCTGGGTCTATGTAAGAGCATGGGTTGCTGAGGTCTATGTAAGAGCATGGGTTGCTGGGTCTATGTAAGAGCATGGGTTGCTGGGTCTATGTAAGAGCATGGGTTGCTGGGTCGATGTAAGAGCATTGGTTGCTGGGTCGCTGTGGGAGCCTGGGTTGCTGAGTCTATGTAAGAGCATGGGATGCTGGGTCTATGTAAGAGCATGGGATGCTGGGTCTATGTAAGAGCATGGGTTACTGGGTCTATGTAACAGCATGGGTTGCTGGGGTCTATGTAAGAGCATGGGATGCTGGGTCGATGTAACAGCATGGGTTTCTGGGTCTATGTAAGAGCATGGGTTGCTGGGTCTATGTAAGAGCATGGGATGCTGGGTCTATGTAAGAGCATGGGTTACTGGGTCTATGTAACAGCATGGGTTGCTGGGTCTATGTAAGAGCATGGGATGCTGGGTCGATGTAACAGCATGGGTTTCTGGGTCTATGTAAGAGCATGGGTTGCTGGGTCTATGTAAGAGCATGGGTTGCTGGGTCGATGTAAGAGCATGGGTTGCTGGGTCGCTGTGGGAGCCTGGGTTGCTGGGTCGCTGTAAGAGCATGGGTTGCTGGGTCTATGTAAGAGCATGGGTTGCTGGGTCTATGTAAGAGCATGGGTTGCTGGGTCTATGTAAGAGCATGGGTTGCTGGGTCTATGTAAGAGCATGGGTTGCTGGGTCGATGTAAGAGCATTGGTTGCTGGGTCGCTGTGGGAGCCTGGGTTGCTGGGTCTATGTAAGAGCATGGGATGCTGGGTCGATGTAAGAGCATGGGTTGCTGGGTCTATGTAAGAGCATGGGTTGCTGGGTCTATGTAAGAGCATGGGATTCTGGGTCGATGTAACAGCATGGGTTGCTGGGTCTATGTAAGAGCATGGGATGCTGGGTCGATGTAACAGCATGGGTTGCTGGGTCTATGTAAGAGCATGGGTTGCTGGATCGATGTAAGAGCTTGGGTTGCTGGGTCTATGTAAGAGCATGGGATGCTGGGTCGATGTAACAGCATGGGTTGCTGGATCGATGTAAGAGCTTGGGTTGCTGGGTCTATGTAACAGCATGGGTTGCTGGGTCTATGTAACAGCATGGGTTGCTGGGTCTATGTAACAGCATGGGTTGCTGGGTCGCTGTAAGAGCATGGGTTGCTGGGTCGATGTAACAGCATGGGTTGCTGGGTCTATGTAAGAGCATTGGATGCTAGGTCGATGTAACAGCATGGGTTGCTGGGTCTATGTAAGAGCATGGGTTGCTGGATTGATGTAAGAGCTTGGGTTGCTGGGTCTATGTAAGAGCATGGGATGCTGGGTCGATGTAAGAGCATGGGATGCTGGGTCGATGTAGCAGCATGGTTGCTGGGTCTATGTAAGAGCATGGGATGCTGGGTCGATGTAACAGCATGTGTTGCTGGGTCTATGTAAGAGCATGGGTTGCTGGGTTTATGTAAGAGCATGGGTTGCTGGGTCTATGTAAGAGCATGGGATGCTGGGTCTATGTAACAGCATGTGTTGCTGGGTCTATGTAAGAGCATGGGTTGCTGGGTCTATGTAAGAGCATGGGTTGCTGGGTCTATGTAAGAGCATGGGTTGATGGGTCTATGTAAGAGCATGGGTTGCTGGGTTTATGTAAGAGCTTGGGATGCTGGGTCGATGTAAGAGCATGGGATGCTGGGTCGATGTAAGAGCATGGGTTGCTGGGTCTATGTAAAAGCATGGGTTGCTGGGTCTATGTAAGAGCATGGGTTCCTGGGTCTATGTAAGAGCATGGGATGCTGGGTCGATGTAAGAGCATGGGATGCTGGATCGATGTAACAGCATGGGTTGCTGGGTCTATGTAAGAGCATGGGATGCTGGGTCGATGTAAGAGCATGGGATGCTGGGTCGATGTAACAGCATGGGTTGCTGGGTCTATGTAAGAGCATGGGTTGCTGGGTCTATGTAAGAGCATGGGATGCTGGGTCGATGTAAGAGCATGGGATGCTGGGTCGATGTAAGAGCATGGGATGCTGGGTCGATGTAACAGCATGGGTTACTGGGTCTATGTAAGGGCATGGGTTGCTGGGTCGCTGTGGGAGCCTGGGTTGCTGGGTCTATGTAAGAGCATGGGTTGCTGGGTCTATGTAAGAGCATGGGTTGCTGGGTCGCTGTAAGAGCATGGGTTGCTGGGTCTATGTAAGAGCATGGGTTGCTGGGTCTATGTAAGAGCATGGGTTGCTGGGTCTATGTAAGAGCATGGGTTGCTGGGTCTATGTAAGAGCATGGGTTGCTGGGTCTATGTAAGAGCATGGGTTGCTGGGTCGATGTAAGAGCATTGGTTGCTGGGTCGCTGTGGGAGCCTGGGTTGCTGAGTCTATGTAAGAGCATGGGATGCTGGGTCTATGTAAGAGCATGGGATGCTGGGTCTATGTAAGAGCATGGGATGCTGGGTCGATGTAAGAGCATGGGATGCTGGGTCGATGTAAGAGCATGGGATGCTGGGTCGATGTAACAGCATGGGTTACTGGGTCTATGTAAGGGCATGGTTGCTGGGTCGCTGTGGGAGCCTGGGTTGCTGGGTCTATGTAAGAGCATGGGTTGCTGGGTCTATGTAAGAGCATGGGTTGCTGGGTCTATGTAAGAGCATGGGTTGCTGGGTCGATGTAAGAGCATGGGTTGCTGGGTCTATGTAAGAGCATGGGTGCTGGGTCGATGTAAGAGCATTGGTTGCTGGGGTCGCTGTGGGAGCCTGGGTTGCTGAGTCTATGTAAGAGCATGGGATGCTGGGTCTATGTAAGAGCATGGGATGCTGGGTCTATGTAAGAGCATGGGTTACTGGGTCTATGTAACAGCATGGGTTGCTGGGTCTATGTAAGAGCATGGGATGCTGGGTCGATGTAACAGCATGGGTTTCTAGGTCTATGTAAGAGCATGGGTTGCTGGGTCTATGTAAGAGCATGGGATGCTGGGTCTATGTAAGAGCATGGGTTACTGGGTCTATGTAACAGCATGGGTTGCTGGGTCTATGTAAGAGCATGGGATGCTGGGTCGATGTAACAGCATGGGTTTCTGGGTCTATGTAAGAGCATGGGTTGCTGGGTCTATGTAAGAGCATGGGTTGCTGGGTCGATGTAAGAGCATGGGTTGCTGGGTCGCTGTGGGAGCCTGGGTTGCTGGGTCGCTGTAAGAGCATGGGTTGCTGGGTCTATGTAAGAGCATGGGTTGCTGGGTCTATGTAAGAGCATGGGTTGCTGGGTCTATGTAAGAGCATGGGTTGCTGGGTCTATGTAAGAGCATGGGTTGCTGGGTCGATGTAAGAGCATTGGTTGCTGGGTCGCTGTGGGAGCCTGGGTTGCTGGGTCTATGTAAGAGCATGGGTTGCTGGGTCACTGTGGGAGCCTGGGTTGCTGGGTTTATGTAAGAGCATGGGTTGCTTGGTCTATGTAAGAGCATGGGTTGCTGGGTCGCTGTGGGAGCCTGGGTTGCTGGGTCTATGTAAGAGCATGGGATGTTGGGTCCATGTAAGAGCATGGGATGCTGGGTCGATGTAACAGCATGGGTTGCTGGGTCTATGTAAGAGCATGGGTTGCTGGGTCTATGTAAGAGCATGGGATGCTTGATCGATGTAAGAGCATGGGATGCTGGGTCGATGTAAGAGCATGGGATGCTGGGTCGATGTAACAGCATGGGTTACTGGGTCTATGTAAGAGCATGGGTTGCTGGGTCGCTGTGGGAGCCTGGGTTGCTGGGTCTATGTAAGAGCATGGGTTGCTGGGTTGCTGTAAGAGCATGGGTTGCTGGGTCCCTGTGGGAGACTGGGTTGCTGGGTCGCTGTGGGAGCCTGGGTTGCTGGGTTGCTGTGGGAGCCTGGGTTGCTGGGTCGATTAAGAGCATGGGTTGCTGGATCGATGTAAAAGCATGGGTTTGCTGTGTCGCTGTGGGAGCCTGGGTTGCTGGGTCGATGTAAGAGCATGGGTGGTTGGGTCTATGTATCCCCGTCTAGAAAGGCATTCAAACACGTCACCACCGGTCTGACGGGCAAGCTGACCAATCACTTTGCTGACACGGCTTCCAGTCGCAACCTCACTATTATGGCAACACAGAATTTGCAGCTTTCATAAAATAATCAACCAGCGCAATTAATCAACAGTACTTAATGATAATGTGTTTACATAATATACAACAATGATAATGCAGATTAAGACTGAAGGTCACAGTCATGAATTCAAATGAACAGTTGTATTAATGGATGCATACATCAACCTGTAACTGTTTCTTGACTGTCGCTGCTCTTAAACGTGGAACTGTTGCTGATTACAAGTGCACCCGTGTTTCATACGACAAATGTATTTCTGACACCAAGCTTGCACACGTGTCGAGTTTCATGGTCCGGCGACATCCTGTGTTATAAACATTACATTTATATTCGGTTATCTTCAGATATGGTGGTATAACTATTATCAAAATATTCGGCTAGGCAGTCTACATGTTCGATGCTTTAACCAGTGTCTTCAATTTATATGCTTTAAAGACTATCTTCTAGTTATGTAATTTAACAAATTTATTTAAGTTATGTTTATTAATCTACAATCGTTAGTTCCTGCGTTTTTACCGCTATCTTCAAGTTCTGGGTTAAACCACCAACTTAAAGTCGGTAACCATGCGACTAATATTTGACGGTGCCATTGACCGCACAGCAGGATCTTAATTGTATATGAGGAACTTTTCCTGTGCAGATTTATAGCTTTATATTGAATAGAACAATGTCGATAATGACAGTTTAGGTAAAACTATGTCTTTATTTACATCAGTGAAAACATAGCACTGAAATAGCATAAGTTAAGTGACCGCACTGCTGAGCTCAAAGAGTTTGCCTTTGCTTTCTGAAAGCAACATTGAAAACTAAGCATACGCATGCAGGATACCAGCACGGAATGTGCTTTAAAGAGATTAGAATATGAATCGCTTTGCCAAAGGTAGAATTATGCAAGATGGAAAACATACTGAACAACAGAAAGATGTCAAGTGTGACGAGAAAAAGATTGTTGAAGTGCTCCATATAACATCCACTTTTGTCTGGCTGTGAAACGTGGACAATGAGCAGACACGCTGAAAAAAGAATAAATCTACAGGTAGTGGAAATACGGCTTCTGGTCAAAATGTAAAGAATACTAAAGGAGGAGATGAGAATCAATTAGCAGGCCCTACAATAAACACTTAAAAACTGTAAACTGATTACGGAAATTAGACGTGGACAGTCAATAGTTTTGGGCACGTTATGAGAAGGAGTGAACTAGATAAAATGGTGACAATTGGCAAGTTTGATTGGAAAAGAACAAAGGGAAGGCAGAGAGGTTAATACATGTATGGCTTGGCCACATGGTATAATCGAGACACAAACACAGAGCTGATCCATGACTCTGGTGATGCTGTGAGATGGCGAAACTTGACCGCCCACTTTATCGGCATGGCATCTGATCATGATGGTGATCCTGAAACACTTTGGCACTGACCCCATCCCTGCAGCATATTGATGGAGAGAAGCAGACGCAGGAAACACAAACACACAGTACAGACTTGAAATAATGTGCAATAATTTTCACCAATCGCCTCTGGTATTCTCTTCCGTCTTCCGCGTTGCGTTATAAATATTGCAACTCGTGTCGATCAATGTAATGTTTCATTGGTAAATATTTAGAAATAGGTATAATATAATATAATATAATATAATATAATATAATATAATATAATATAATATAATATAATATAATATAATATATAATATATATAATATGATTGATTGATTGATTGATAATATAATTAATATCATCAAGGGAAATAACTAGAACCGATGATTGTTAGCTAAGGGAAAGAAACCATATAATATATTGGATTATAATTTAAGTAAAATTGTGTAAAGCAAATAGTTAGTGAGAAGAAAGTATAGCACATTTTCTATTTCAATGTATTTCTGTCAAATTAAGCAGCTACTAAAAATACGATTAAGTGATTGTAATG
>JACEFZ010016507.1:30000-68783 GCA_014155875.1 Cepaea nemoralis | reverse complement strand
CAAAAAAATTATAACCCACAGAACTGGCGGTTTTGGTAAAAGCTGCGGGATTTACTGAAGAGTAGATCCAAGCATTTATGGACTGAATGGTTAGATGTGCAATGAGGATGATCTGTCGACTAACTAACTAACTAACTATAGGCCTGGCTAATGAAGACATCTTTTTTTTCGGGATATCTAATTGGTCATGCGTCGACATACACTTCTTCCTGCAGCGAGGCGCTGTCGTCATGTGGAGATGATAGGTTCGAATCCCGGTCTGTAACTTCAGCTTTCAATTGTTTTTTTTATGTTGTCTAGTGCATCGTCTAGTCTCTAAGTCTTACACATACGTCCATGAGTGCCAAAATATTACGTGTGTATTTATTAATTATTTCTCTTGATGGCCTCAAAGGGTTCCACAATTGATATTTATTTGTACCACGAGATCTACATGAGTGCAATGGTAATGGCTACAAGAACAAGCGTGTACTGATGGAGTTGGGCCACAAGAGAAAGGCTGAGAAGTCCAGATATAACATTCTTAGTGATCAGGCTGAGGCTCGTAGACATAAGGTTAAAGAGGCTGGTTGTAGACGTGAATAGCGCATTGCATTAAACAGAGAAAATATGTTGAAGAACATTGAAGAAATCAAGGAATAACTATTAAATTAAAGTGTTATTAATAATCAGTTGTTTTTAAAACATGACTAATAATTATATTAAGAATGACATGTGAGTGTTGCACAATTTTAATGACCCATTTTGCTGCGCATGCTGTAGAAGTCACTCAACATAAAACAAAGCGAAACAATGAATCTTTCAAGCTGAAATATACAAAACACATATTCCCACAGTCATGCATACTATCTATCACACACATATTCCCACAGTCATGTATACAACACACATATTCCCACAGTCATGCATACAACACACATATTCCACAGTCATGTATACCACACATATTCCCACAGTCATGTATACAACACACATATTCCCACAGTCATGCATACAACACACATATTCCCACAGTCATGTATACCACACATATTCCCACAGTCATGCATACAACACACATATTCCCACAGTCATGCATACAACACACATATTCCCACAGTCATGTATACAACACACATATTCCCACAGTCATGCATACAACACACATATTCCCACAGTCATGTATACAACACACATATTCCCACAGTCATGTATACAACACACATACTCCCACAGTCATGTATACAACACACATATTCCCACAGTCATGTATACAACACACATATTCCCACAGTCATGTATACCACACATATTCCCACAGTCATGTATACCACACATATTCCCACAGTCATGTATACAACACACATATTCCCACAGTCATGTATACAACACATATTCCCACAGTCATGTATAGACCACACATATTCCCACAGTCATGTATACCACACATATTACCACAGTCATGCATACAACACACATATTTCCACAGTCATGTATACAACACACATATTCCAACAGTCATGTATACAACACACATATTCCCACAGTCATGCATACAACACACATATTCCCACAGTCATGCATACAACACACATATTCCCACAGTCATGTATACCACACATATTCCCACAGTCATGCATACAACACACATAGTCCCACAGTCATGCATACAACACACATATTCCCACAGTCATGCATACAACACACATATTCCCACAGTCATGTATACAACACACATATTCCCACAGTCATGCATATTTATCTATCACACACATATTCCCACAGTGTTGACGTCTTACTTTGTCTAGGTAACTTAATGGGTTCACACAGGTGTTAATTAATACAAACAATAAATACGTTCGCTATGATATAGCCGATTTATTGTGGCAATCTACAGTTGGCGCAGTGGGTTAAACAGCCCGCGCTTTACATCATCATCATATCACAGATTATAGAACATCAAACATTTCATATAACAAACTAGCACACTATCTAGCCTATGTTCTATCTCTATACAAGAGCTAACGAGTCCCTCTCAGGCAGACACTTGTTGCCTGGTCTCAGTCCATTTGTCCTCTGATGGTTTTCCGCGTGTCGCTATTCGACGGGCGGTAACCCTGTTCGAGTTCCTCGTGGACCCCGCTTCAGGCGGGCCACATTAGTGTCCACGGACCCATGAACTCGAGGGTTGACCTTCGATAAGGTTCTGGACTTTTCTTAGTCTGAGCAACTCGGTTGTCTCTCTTGGGCTAGAGTTGCAGCCCTCTAATTCTATCTTTAGGTGAGGTGATGACAGGATTCCCCTCTCCCCTCCTGATCTGGCTTGTTATTGGTCAATTAGATTTAATCTAATTCTGTCATCGACTCATCTAAAGTTAGGGTTTGTAGTTTGGTGGACAGTAACTTGGTAAACTACCTAATGGCATTAGTAACTCATGTATTCTACCATACACTACTTCTCTGATTTGCTAAAGAGATCACTCTGTCTCCTGTGTCCTTAACAATGCTTATCAGACCGAAGTTACGTGGCGTTTTAATAGTTGTATTGACAACTCGCCCTTCTCACGCACCCTATTGGTGCCCAGACAATTAATCTCTGGTTAAAGAGAGTTAACAGGACCGAAGTCCTGGCTAGTTAAGTACACTTTCAAATCTTGATTCGTGAGTGTATTTTAATACACTTTTACTCTCGTATGTCATCCAATGCTAAATATGTAGTTACGATGTTCTCTTATCCCCCTCAGACTACATGTGTCCCTGTTGGCTTGTTAGTGTGTTTGACTAATAAGTTGATGTCTCTAATAAAGTGACTGTATTTTAAATTGAAAGTGTTGAGTTTTCAGGTTTGTGTATGTGCTGACTGGATGGTGTATTTCCAAGCGTCACGAGTTGGGATAACCTCAATCATGAATCCTTGCACTGTGTGCACTACATGATCCGGCATTCCAAGTAGTGATGCTTAGTTATATCCTAAATGCTAACCTAAGTATGTTAACTATTTACTAACTAAGCTAAATCCTAAACTAAGTTCTATATATGTATTCACAATTTAGACAAGTTATGTACTTTTACATCGAAAAACGCAGACAAATTACAATAAATACGTGTTGCGTACAATTTGTCCGCCAAGTGTATCGTTCTCTTATTTAATCCTTTCACACATTCATTCATTCGTCTTTCAAACACAATAGTATTCGATTAAAATATATAATTTAAGTTAAGGTAAATGTTATTGCCCTTGGAAACAATGGGCTAGGCGATATTCGCCCTTTAAGAAAAAACGTACTTTCTGTACGATGAAGGAAAAGTAGGTTATAATTTAAATAGAGACAATTGTATAGGACGGGTTTTCTTAGCCTCTGAATGGCACCGCCTGTAATATTAAAGTAGAATATGTACAAATTACAGGTTAACACAATTTATATACATCAATAATGGAAATATAATACATATTTAATTAAATTAACTAATTAATTAACTCCAACGACGATGTGCGTGTTGCCGTCCTGTTGTTCCTGTGTTTTGCTATAAATGTTAAAGTTCGTATAGCTGTCTCTTGCGTGTTGTAGTTGATGTCGTACTATTTCGGCTGTTTGCAACGTTTGTAGCAACAGTAAATTATGGGTTCTTTTCCATGTTTCGTATGAAATATTACAGTGTTCATGGTTTGTTCTGGTTGATCTTACTGGTTGAAATAAACACAGTTACTGTTTCTTGATGGTCTAGTAATAGAGTTTAGGCACTTGATGGTATAGTTTTTTTGAAGTACCGTGTTCATGGGTGTTGTAATAAACTAATCATTAAGAGTACTTTAGCAGGTGTATAGGTACACTTATATGAAACGGTATAAAAGTATCACAGTATATAATATGGCTAGTGGTTGACTGAGTAGTGTCAATCTACTGGCGCATTTGACTGGCGTGATAAAATGTCGGCCAGAATATTATCGGTGCCCTTGATATGGCGTATTTCAAAATCATAATCTTCCAGCAATAAACGCCATCTTTGTAACCTGTGGTTCTTGGGCGACCCTTGGTTAAGGACTAATAATGGTGAACTGTCGGTGAGAAACCAGGAAGTGGCTCCCTAAAAGGAACTTCGAGAGCCTCAGTATACAAAACAATAGGGCTAGACACTCCAATTCAATTGTTGCATATCGAGTTTCAGCCTTCTTCAGTTTCCTGCTCACGTAGAGAATAGGGTGTCTAATTCCGTCGACTTCCTGCATCAAGCAACCTCCTATAGCTATGGCGCTTGCATCTGTGGTTAAGATAAAAGGTAATTTTATGTTGGGTAATCGTAACACTGGAGGATTTGAAAAAATATGTTTCAATCTACACATTGCATCATCTAAGCTGGTACTTTTACAAATTTTCGATGGATGATCTTTAGTTAACATATCAGAAAAAAACTGAGGTGAGTTCTGCCCAATGTGGAATGAATTTGGAATAATAATTAATGAGACCTAGTAAACTCCTAATCTGCTTCTTTGTAGTAGGTACTTCTAGATTCAAAATCTTGGAAACAATTTTCTCATCAGTCAATAATTTACCTTGAGAAATTCTATGACCGAGGAAGTCTATTTCTGTGTAACCTATTTCAACCTTGGAAGGTTTGATAGTAAGTCCGAAAAGAGAAATTTGGTTGAAGACTTGTTTTAAGGTAAGTAGATGAGAAGACATGTCAGATGAATGGACGCATATGTCATCTATATAGGAAACTACATGTGTAATTCCGTGTAATAATAATCTTGTAAGCCTTACAAAGGTGGCCGGTGCGTTCTTCAGGCCGAAAGGAAGGTATAGCCACTCGTATAATCCAAGAGGTGTTGCAAACGCTGTAATATGTCTACAAGAAGGGTGTAGTGGGACCTGCCAATATCCTTTAGCTAAATCTATCTTAGAAAATATGGACGATTGAGCCATGTTTAAGATAAGATCTTCACAACTGCTCATTGGCTCTGCGTCCGTAGTTGTTCTCGTATTTAAAATTCTATAGTCAATGCACAAGCGAATGGTCTGGTCCTTTTTCTTAACCAGGACAATAGGTGATGAATATTGTGACATTGATTTTTGAATAATGCCATTCCTCTCTAATTCTAAAATTTCTTTATCTAAATTAGATCTGTAATGGAGAGGAATCGAGTATGGTCTACACTTGACTGGTCTTAGATCCGTCAGTACAATTGAATGGGTTATTTTATCAGTGCGTCCAGGTTTGTTAGAAAAGATTTGTTTGTAGTCGTTCAGGATATTCCAAATGTCTTGTCGCTGTTGCTGCGTTAATGCGTCACTGATATGGATGTCGTCAATGCTCCCGTCGTTAGTCATGATTGGTACAGGGACTTCCGTGTTGTCTATGTCTGTCTGATTTATCACAGATGCTACTGTTTGTAAGTTGTTTTCAATGTCGTTGTCGTCGTCGTCAAGGTCAATAGTCAATAAGTCGTTAATTTTGTCGTCATTGTCGCTATCACAGAGTGTCGGTAATGTCCATAGTTCTTCGTCGTTTTCGTTGTCGTAAGCGTAAGTCGTTAATGATGCTTCGTTTGTCGACGTGTCATTCTGTCGGGGAAATTGTCGTTTCCTGCATGTTATGTGGTTGCGTCCCTTTATCCGTGTCATTGTCTTGTCTCAGAAAATACGGTTTAGCATATTTATATGGAATATTTTAAGTTTCCATTTATTGAGATTTCGTAGTCTACTTCTGAAATCCTTCTAATGACCTTAAAAGGTCCCTGCCATGACGTTGACAGTAGATCTCTTTTGTCAGGTAAGAGTAGCAAAATGTCCTGACCTGGATATAGCACAACAGTCTTTGCACCTTTATTGGCGTATTGCCTGTATTTAAAACCTTTCTCCTGTAGTGATGTTCTGGCCATTATACAGGAACGTATGATTTTGTCTCTGGTGTCAGTGACCAAATCATATGTAGAAATGGAAGGTGGATATCTACAGGTTGTGATATTATGTCTTTATAGATGGTGAGAGGTCCTCTTGGGTTCGCTCCATACATCAATTCGAAGGGAGAGAACCCTGTACTTGATTGTGGGACTTCTCTATATGCGAACAGCACCGTTGGGAGAAGTACGTCCCAATCGGCTGGATTTTCAGCTGTCACTTTGGCCAGCATGTGCTTCAAGTCTCCATTTAATTTTTCGCAGATGCCATTTGCGGCTGGTCTGTATGGACTTGTGAAGCACTGCTTGATGCCCAGTAACTTTGTTACTGATTGGGTGGCATTTGAGATGAACTGGGTTCCCTATCAGAAATTATTTTCTCCGGAAAGCCAAAACGGGAGAAAATATTCAGTAATATGTCGTTACATCCTTAGAGGAGATAGATCTTAGTGGTAACATTTCGGGCCATCTTGTACATAAATCAACAAGAGTAAAAAATATATCTGTTGCCCTTGTTCGAAATGTGATTTAAAGGACCCACAAGATCAACTGCCACGATTTGAAAAGGCCTCGAGGCAGTTGTCGTTGATTGCACTTCTGCTGTAGGGTTTCTTTCCCTTTTTACCCAGTTTTTGACATACTTCACAAGATTTACAGAAAGTCTTTATATCATGGCAAAACTTCGGCCAATAAAATTGTGTCAGTACTCTGGCTCTGGTCTTTTCATACCCCATATGACCTCCAAAAGGTGAGTCATGGGCTAATTTTAGAACGTTGTTTCGATGTGCTAATGGTAACACTATTTGTTGTGTCGTGGTTTGTTTTGTAGTGTAATATCTAGTAAGGATGTTATTTTGTAGCCTAAATACCCACGATGCGTTTTTTCGTTACCTTAGGTTTTATTCCTACTAATCTGAAATATGGTGTCAGTGTAGGATCATTTTCTGTTCGTTTCCGAAATTGATGTTAGTGGTGTTCGGCGCTGCTGTTTCTAGTGATTCTTGTAGTTGGTCCGTGTTTGGTTTTGTGGGTTGTCTGTCGTGTAATGGCGTTTGTGTCGTGTGTGTTTTGTAGCACATTTACAGGTTTGGTATTTTGTAGTATGGGAGTGACCTCAATTCGAGGTTTTAATTCGGTCGTCTCGTTAAAAAGATTCGACCGCCCCTGCGTTGTACACCTCGGTAAATTCTTTTTGAATAACCTCAGTGGTTTGTCTCCCTTGGTATTTTGGCAGTTTGAGACAAATTAACATGGTGTTTCTCTTTAATATCGGTATTTGTGTGGTGGATACCGTGTTTTTCTTCCCAGTCTTTATTTCTTTGTCAGAGCATGGGTGGATGTTAGGTAAATTCCCAAGTATGATATCTGCGATTGGGTCTTCAAGGACAGCGCACAAAAGTTGTCCTGATATATATGGTGTTTGAATTTCGAACCATCGCAAGGGGGTATCTTTCTATCGTACCTGAAAAATGTGCGACAGTTAACATGTCTGTCTGTGTAGTTTGTGGTGTTGACTAATGTTTTCTTTACCCCACAGAGCGTTGCCCCGGTATCGCGGATTAATGAGCACTTTTTCTTGTTCACGAAGCCTGTCAAAATGTTAGCTTCCCTGTGGCTGACAAAGCAGCGTTGGCTGTCTCATTTGCAATAGGTATCGTGTGGCCACATGGTAATGATGGATCTAGTTGGAATTTCGTGCAAGCGTTACATGTTTCATCTACAAATGGTGTTAACTATATGTACAGCATTACCAAGCTCGCTCTCATTGTCATGATGATTATAACCTTCAATCAGTGAATCCGTCTCATCATCAGAAGACGTTGCTACTAATGCGGGCGTTAGCTTGCTTCAGTAACTTACGACCTTCACAATATCGTGAATAATGTCCCCAGCTTCTGCAAAAGTACATTTTACAGCCTTTTGGTACGCGTTTACGTTTGCTTTCTGTTTATCCACCATCATTTTTAGGTGGTGGGGATAGTTCGGTGACTTGTCGCACATTTCGTAAGCGTTGTGTGTCAAACTGCAATACTGGCATTTTGCTACTTTATCACTGTTGGATCGCGGTTTAAATTTGCCTTGTGTTTGCTTGGAGTACTTAGTATTTATTACTGCAGCTGCTGTGTCATTGTGGCTAATGTTGGAGTGTGAAATATATCCCTGTTTGCTGTGTAGAATGCATTGCCTTTGGATTCAATTTCTTGGATGGTTTTGCAATCCATCTGTTTTAAAAATTTTGCAAACGGTGGTGGGATGGTGCTCACAATTTATCTATGATGATTAGTTCTTTAAGTTTATCGTGGCTATTGTTGGTTTTCGCCGAGTTTATCCATTTAGTGCATATGTCTTGTACTGTACTAACATAATCTATGAATGTTTGGTTTGGTTGGGGAGCTAATTTTGCAAATTGTTGTTGGTACCCTGCAGTGTCTAAACGAAAAATGTTGGAGAATGCGTTGTTTGAGGTATTCGTAGTCTTTTCGCATCTCTTGTGGTACTGTTTCTATTACTTTAAGCGGCTCGAGAGCCAGATTTCTCATGAGTATAAAAAGCCCAATCTGCCTTTAATTATTTTATGGTAGGCCATGAGACATTCGAAATTTTCTAAATAGGCGGAGATGGAATCTCCTGCACAGAAAGCCTTAACGAGACCTTTATATTTACTATATTTCTGTTCCTCTTCTTTATTTCTTAATTTGTTTATTGATATCTCTGTGTTGACTCTATTTCCATCTGTTTCAATTCAACTGTGTATCAGCGTTCAATTGGGCCTGTTTGGCCGCTGCATCGAGCTCCATTTGCAATTTCTTTTCAGCTGCCTGTAGTTGCTTTTCTTTGGTCTCTCTTTGCAATTTTCTTTCTTCGGTCTCTCTTTCTTGTTGCAATTTTCTTTCCTCTGCTTCTCTTTGCAATCTTCTTTCTTCGGTCTCTCTTTCTTGTTGCAATTTTCTTTCCTCTGCTTCTCTTTCCTCTCGCAGTTTCTTTTCCTCTCGTTCAATTGCTCTTCCTCACGGGCAATGTTATCTGCATGTGTTTTCTGTGCCCATTCTGACAGTTTCTCTTCTTTATAGCCTAATTTTATTCCCTGCTCAATGCATTTATCTAAGCTTGACATTTTGGATTTTATTTATTAGTAATGTTTATAGAGTTATTTCCCTTATCAAAAACTTTGGTGTGTAGAAAAATTTGGTTGCCTACCTTGCTTATTAATGTGTAACTCAAAATGCAAAGTTATAATGGTGGCAAGGTCATGAATATCCGAACAAATAAATATGAAATACAATATATATTGATGATAATGAAAATGGGAAGCACAGCTTAGACTTTACAATGAGTATGATCTGAAACTTAGCTCTGAATAGTAGCGCTCGATGTTGTCGTTCTTTCGTCACTGCTGGGAAAAGTTACACTGCGTTGCACGCGGTCCTCTCTGTCACACAACTTAGTGGCTTGAAAAAATCACATGTGTTGCCACACGGTATTCTTTGCGGCACAATCTGCTCGTAGAGCAAGAAACATTAGTCACGGTCAACGAAAAAAAAACAAAAATGTCATAGTTTATGTTAAACAGTTATACCTCGTTAACAGACCACTAATATTGTGGTGTAAGATATGGACTTTGTTTTGAGACTGTTTGAGGGACTCTGCTTAAATCTGATTACTTTTATCTATTGCTAGATAGCTACTAAATATGTTGAACAATTTATGGTTAACAATTTTCTTCTATTGTAACCAAACAATGTGATATGAATAAATAATTTTACATGACATTTTAACAGTTATTTCATAACATATTATGTCAAAACCGTACTAGCCCCCAAAAAACCTGTTGACGTCTTACTTTGTCTAGGTAACTTAATGGGTTCACACAGGTGTTAATTAATACAACAATAAATACGTTCGCTATGATATAGCCGATTTATTGTGGCAATCTACAGTTGGCGCAGTGGGTTAAACAGCCCGCGCTTTACATCATCATCATATCACAGATTATAGAACATCAAACATTTCATATAACAAACTAGCACACTATCTAGCCTATGTTCTATCTCTATACAAGAGCTAACGAGTCCCTCTCAGGCAGACACTTGTTGCCTGGTCTCAGTCCATTTGTCCTCTGATGGTTTTCCGCGTGTCGCTATTCGACGGGCGGTAACCCTGTTCGAGTTCCTCGTGGACCCCGCTTCAGGCGGGCCACATTAGTGTCCACGGACCCATGAACTCGAGGGTTGACCTTCGATAAGGTTCTGGACTTTTCTTAGTCTGAGCAACTCGGTTGTCTCTCTTGGGCTAGAGTTGCAGCCCTCTAATTCTATCTTTAGGTGAGGTGATGACACACAGTCATGTATACAACACACATATTCCCACAGTCATGTATACAACACACATATTCCCACAGTCATGCATACTATCTATCACACACATATTCCCACAGTCATGTATACAACACACATATTCCCACAGTCATGTATACAACACACATATTCCAACAGTCATGTATACAACACACATATTCCCACAGTCATGCATACAACACACATATTCCCACAGTCATGCATACAACACACATAATCCCACAGTCATGTATACAACACATATAATCCCACAGTCATGTATACCACACATATTCAAACAGTCATGTATACAACACACATATTCCCACAGTCATGTATACCACACATATTCCCACAGTCATGTATACCACACACATATTCCCACAGTCATGTATACAACACACATAATCCCACAGTCATGTATACCACACATATTCCCACTGTCATGCACACAACACACATATTCCCACAGTCATGCATACAATACACATATTCCCACAGTCATGCATTCAACACACAAATTCCCACAGTCATGCATACAACACACATATTCCCACAGTCATGTATACAACACACATATTCCCACAGTCATGTATACCACACATATTCCCACAGTCATGTATACAACACACATATTCCCACAGTCATGTATACAACACACATATTCCCACAGTCATGTATACAACACACATATTCCCACAGTCATGTATACAACACACATATTCCCACAGTCATGTATACAACACACATATTCCCACAGTCATGTATACAACACACATATTCCCACAGTCATGTATACAACACACATATTCCCACAGTCATGTATACAACACACATATTCCCACAGTCATGTATACAACACACATATTCCCACGGTCATGTATACTAACACACATATTCCCACAGTCATGTATACAACACACATATTCCCACAGTCATGCATACAACACACATATTCCCACAGTCATGCATACAACACACATATTCCCACAGTCATGTATACTATCTATCACACACATATTCCCACAGTCATGTATACAACACACATATTCCCACAGTCATGTATACCACACATAGTCCCACAGTCATGTATACAACACACATATTCCCACAGTCATGTATACCACACCTATTCCCACAGTCATGCATACAACACACCTATTCCCACAGTCATGCATACAACACACATACTCCCAGTCATGTAAGCAACACACATATTCCAACAGTCATGTATACCACAAATATTCCCACAGTCATGTATACAACACACATAATCACACAGTCATGTATACAATCTATCACACACATATTCCCACAGTCATGTATACAACACACATATTCCCACAGTCATGCATACTATCTATCACACACATAATCCCACAGTCATGTATACAACACACATATTCCCACAGTCATGTATACAACACACATATTCCCACTGTCATGCATACAACACACATATTCCCACAGTCATGCATACAACACACATATTCTCACAGTCATGTATACAACACACATATTCCCACAGTCATGTATACCACACATATTCCCACAGTCATGTATACAACACACATATTCCCACAGTCATGTATACAACACACATATTCCCACAGTCATGTATACAACACACATATTCCCACAGTCATGTATACAACACACATATTCCCACAGTCATGTATACAACACACATATTCCCACAGTCATGTATACAACACACATATTCCCACAGTCATGTATACAACACACATATTCCCACAGTCATGTATACAACACACATATTCCCACAGTCATGTATACAACACACATATTCCCACGGTCATGTATACAACACCATATTCCCACAGTCATGTATATCACACATATTCCCACAGTCATGTATACAACACACATATTCCCACAGTCATGTATACAACACACATATTCCCACAGTCATGTATACAACACACATATTCCCACAGTCATGTATACAACACACATATTCCCACTGTCATGTATACAACACACATATTCCAACAGTCATGTATACCACAAATATTCCCACAGTCATGTATACAACACACATATTCCCACAGCCATGTATACTATCTATCACACACATATTCTCACAGTCATGTATACAACACACATATTCCCACAGTCATGTATACAACACACATAATCCCATAGTCATGTATACCACAAATATTCCCACAGTCATGTATACAACACACATATTCCCACAGTCATGCATACAACACACATATTCCCACAGTCATGTATACAACACACATATTCCCACAATCATGTATACAACACACATATTCCCACAGTCATGTATACCACACATGTTCCCACAGTCATGTATACAACACACATATTCCCACAGTCATGCATACAAAACACATATTCCCACAGTCATGTATACAACACACATATTCCAAAAGTCATGTATACCACACATATTCCCACAGTCATGCATACAACACACATATTCCCACAGTCATGCATACAACACACATATTCCCACAGCCATGCATACAACACACATATTCCCACAGCCATGCATACAACACACATATTCCCACAGTCATGTATATTACACATATTCCCACAGTCATGTATACAACGCACATATTCCCACAGTCATGCATACAACACACATATTCCCACAGTCATGTATACAACACACATATTCCCACAGTCATGTATACAACACATATTCCCACAGTCATGTATACCACACATGTTCCCACAGTCATGTATACAACACACATATTCCCACAGTCATGCATACAAAACACATATTCCCACAGTCATGTATACAACACACATATTCCAAAAGTCATGTATACCACACATATTCCCACAGTCATGCATACAACACACATATTCCCACAGTCATGCATACAACACACATATTCCCACAGCCATGCATACAACACACATATTCCCACAGCCATGCATACAACACACATATTCCCACAGTCATGTATACCACACATATTCCCACAGTCATGTATACAACACACATATTCCCACAGTCATGCATACAACACACATATTCCCACAGTCATGCATACAACACACATATTCCCACAGTCATGCATACAACACACACATTCCCACAGTCATGCATATCTTGTCCTCCTGTATTCCGTGTGTAGTGCCATGAATGTTAACAGTTAATATGGCAGTCCTTTGCATGTGTTAATCGACGCAGTCCTCTTTCGGCTGATTGCGACGTTTTTTTAGCAATAGCGAGTATGCAGTGTTCTTAATCTTTACAGATGAATGTCAGTTCACTGGTTGGAATCATTTCACAGACATATATTGCTCGGATTGTTTTTATCACATTAGCAATTGGTAATATAGGGATCTCACAGTGTTATGTTCGTGGGTGTTATACGTAACCTATTCACTTGGGCGTTGATACTTCTGAATGAAAGTTCTCTAGTAGGTGTAGAGGTACACTGTTCTGTGCAACAGACTAAAATATCACAGCTTCTTATATTGCGACTAATTAATGTGCCTAGTGTTCGTCTGCTGGTGCATTTGCTTGCCGTGATAAAAAATCAGCAATAATGTTATCAGTGCCCTTGATATGGCGGATTTCAAAGTCGAAATCGTGAAGAAGAAGACACCATCTTTCTAAACGATGGTTCTTTGGCACACCTTGCTTAAGTACCAGCAGCGGCGAACTATCGGTTAAGACAACAAAATGCGAACGTAAGAGGAACTTAGATAATCATCGCATGCAAAAGAGTAGGCTTAATGCCTCCAACTCAACTGTCGAGAAATGGATCTCTGCCTTTCTCAGCTTGCGGCTTACATAGAGTATCGGATGTCGCAAACCCTGATATTCTTGCATCAGGCATCCTCCAATTGCGATAGCACTGGCATCTGTGGTCAAAATAAAAGGTATATCTATGTTTGGTAATCTTAATACTGGTGGGTTAGAAAAAATCGATTTCAATCTGCACATTGCATCCTCTAAGCGGATACTCTTACAAAATTTTTCTGGATGATCTTTTGTCAACATATTAGAAAAAACTGATGTGAGTTCTGCCCAATTTGGTATAAACTTGGCATAATAGTTTATGAGACCCAATAGGCTTCTAACCTGCCTTTTTAGTAGTTGGAACTTCTAGGTTGAGAATTTTTGATACGATTCTATCATCTGTCAACAGTTTGCCTTCGGAAATCCTATGACCTAGGAAGTCTATCTGTTTATAGCCTATTTCAACCTTGGAAGGTTTGATAGTAAGTCCGAAGAGAAAAATTTGGTTAAAGACTTGTTTGAGTGTAAGTAAGTGAGAAGTCATGTTTGAAGAATGGATACATATATCATCAATATAAGATTGCACGTCCTTGATGCCGTGCAATAGCAGCCTAGTTAACCTAACAAACGTGGCGGGAGCGTTCTTAACACCAAATCGAAGATATCTCCATTCGTACAACCCAAGGGGTGTAGCGAATGCTGTTATATGCCTTGAAGAGGGGTCTAGTGGCAATTGCCAGAAACCTTTAGCTAAATCAAGCTTAGAAAATAATGATGATTGAGACATATTCAAGATGAGATCTTCACAGCTGTTCATTGGCTCAGCATCTGTGGTGGTTATGGTATTTAATTTTCTATAATCTATGCACAAACGAATGGTTTGGTCCTTCTTTTTCACCAGGACAATTGGCGAAGAATACTGGGACACAGATTTCTGTATTATTCCGTTTTTCTCCAAGTCCAAAATTTCTTTATCTAAATTTGCTCTATAATGTAAAGGAATTGAATATGGTCTACATTTGATCGGTGTCAGATCTGTCAACACAATTGAATGTGTTATCTTGTCAGTTCGTCCAGGTTTGTTTGAGAAGATAGTTCTATATTCTTTCAGAAGAGACAAAATGTCTTGTCGCTGCTGTTGTGTCACAGTGTCAGAGATTTGTATGTCATTCATAGTACTGTCGTCGTTCATAGTTGGTACTGGAATTTCCGTATTGTCTATGTCCGTCTGATTTATTACTGACGCTACTGTTTGTAAATTGTCTTCAATGTCATTGTCGTCGTCGTCGAGACTAATAGTTGTCAATGTGTCGTTAACTTGGTCGTACTTGTCGTTATCCCATATTGTCGGTACTGTGAATATGTTTTCGTCGTCTTCGTTGTCACAAGAATGAGTCGTTAATGATGCTTCGTTTGTCGACGTGTCATTCAGTCGGGTAATTGTCGTATCGTTTTTGTTGTCATTCTTGTCAGTCAGGTTATTGTCATCTGTTACCTGCGTCTGCTTGTTCATGTCACTGTCATTTCTAGAATAGTATGGTTTTAACATATTTACATGGAATATTTTCAACTTTCCATTTAAAGAAATTTCGTAATCAACTTCCGAAATCCTTCTCACAACTTTAAATGGTCCCTGCCAAGAGGTTGATAGTAATTCTCTCTTGTCAGGTAGTAATAGTAAAATATCTTGATTTGGTTGTAATACAATCGTTCTCGCCCCTTTGTTGGCGAAATATGGTGAAAGCGTTGGATCTGGTTTTTGTTCTATCAACTCGGTGGTGGTAATGTTAGGTGCAATTATTTGTAGTGCTTCCTTAAGTTGGTCAGTGTGGGTTTTGTGGGTTGTCTGTCTTGTTACTACATTTGTGTGTTGTGTGTGTTGTTGCACATTTACAGGCACAGTACTTTGTGAATCGATGGCGTCCTCAGTTCGATGTGTTAATTTGATGGTAGCATTGAAAGATTCTACCGCCCCTGTGTTGTGCAATGCTGTGAATTATTTTTGAATTACGCCATAGGTTGTCTCCCTTGTGCTTTTGGCAGTTTGAGACAAGCATGCGTGATTTTTCACTTTGGAATCGCTGTTCGGGTTTTGGATACAGTTTTTCTGTTCCCATTCTCTGATTTCCTTTTCAGAGCAAGATCTTATGTTGGGCAGATTCCCAAGGATGATTTCAGCGGCAGGACTTTCTAGTACTGCACATAGCACTTGTCCTGATATAAAAGGTGTCCGAATTTCGGCCAGTGCTAGGGGTTATCTTTCAATTGTGCCTGCGAATGTGCGACACGTTACGTATTTGTGTGTGTAGTCCTTGTCGTTAACTAATGTTTTCGTAATCCCACAAAGAGTCGCCCCGGAATTTCGTATTAATGTACACTGTTTGTTGTTAACAAAACCTGTTAAATAATTTAAATTGCCTGTTGGTGATAAGTCTGCGTTGGCCATTTCGTTAGAAACTGGTATTGTGTGGCCACATAACAAGGTTGTATCAAGCTGAAATTTCCTACAGGTGTTACATTTGTTATCAGAGATGGTATTGATGATTTATACTGCATTGCCTGACTCACTCGCACTTTCATTCTGGATGTCACATTCATTCTGTTGTTCAATCTCCTCATCCGAGGAGGTGTCTATCAATGCGGCATTGGCCTGCTTCATCCTCTTTCTCCCTTCACAGACAGAAGAAAAATGCCCATAGCACGCGCAAAAATAACATTTAGCCGCTCTCTGATATGCGTTCCTCTTGTTCATTTGTTTTTCCACTACCTTTTGGAGATGATGTGGATAATTTGGTGATTTGTCACACATCGCAAACTGTTCGTGCATCAGATGACAATACTGGCACAAGACTGGTTTTCATTTGGTTTCGAATATTTTGTGTTCGTAACAGCTGCTGTTTCATTTTGGCTCATGTTTAGCAGAAAAATATCGCGGTTCGCTGAAAAATATGCGCTCCCTTTATTTTCAATTTCTTGGATGGTTTTACAATCCATCTGTCTCAAAAATTTAGAAAAAGGTGTTGGGATAGTGCTAATAATTTTATCAATTATAATCAGCTCTTTTAATTTATCATGGTTGTTATTTGTTTTCGCTGATGTTATCCATTTTGTACAAATATCTTGAACTGTAGACACGTAGTCAATGAAAGTTTGGTTAGGTGATGGTGATAATTTTGAGAACTGTAGTTGATAGCCAGCTGTATCTAATGAAAAATGTTGGAGTATTCTCTGTTTTAAATAATCATAATCTTTCCTCATGTCTTGAGGAACTGTCTCTATCACTTTTAAGGGCTCTAAAGCTAAATTTATCATCAAAATAAATGACCAGTCGACTTTTGCGACTTGATGGTGAGTCATTAAGCACTCAAAGTTCTCTAAGTATGCGCTTATAGAATCTCCTGAACAAAATGCTTTGACAAGGCCTTTATATTTGTTGTATTTTTGTTCATCTTCTTTACTTCTAATTTTGTTTACTGACATTTCTAGGTTGGAGTCAATTTCCATTTGGTTTAGTTTTATCTGTGTCTCTGCATTTAATTGGGCTTGCTTGGTCGCCGCCTCGAGCTCCATCTTCTTCTCTTGAGCATGCAGTTGCATTTTCTTTTCCTCAGCTTCAAGTTGCATCTGCATCTTTTTCTCTTCTCTTTCAATTGCTCTTTCTTCTCGTGCAATATTTTCCGCATGTGTCGTTTGTGCCCATTCTGAAAGTTTTTCCTCTTTATGTCCTAACTTAATTCCTGCCTCAATGCACTGTTCTAATGTTGACATTTTGTAATTTAGTTTTTATTTACTTTCTTGAAATTAAATCCCTTTGAAATTAATTTGGGAGTACAAAAGTTGGTTACCTCCCTTAATGTTAATCTTCAAATTTATAAGAACAGATTTAATTGGTTACAAGATTAGCATATACATAACAAAATCAATGCATAGACAAAAAATGTTACATCAATGAATGAGGATGATGAGTGCCGTTTAGGGATGTAATGAGCATGAAATGAAACTCATCTTATTTTCCCTGAGCTCTCGAATGTAGTCTTGTTTCCTCGCCACTGCTGGAGTACAGGTTATATACACACACTAATTCGCGGAACAATCTGCTGTTGGAATAAAAAAAAATTAGAAACTGTCATAGTAATTGTCACAGTCATGTCAAATTTCATAAATATCATTTGAAATATTGTGTAGAGGGACTATAATAGTTTATTTACAGATAGCTGCAAAGTTTCTAACTTTGTCATGTGTTAAAGTTGATATATTATTTTTACTTGGCAAACCCAAAATAGCTGTTCTGAAACGTAAAGCTTATTATTGCCAAAACCGGCGATTGCCCCCAAATAGCCTGTCACAGTCCTAGATCTCTAGGGGATTGAAACTCGGGCTCATACAGGCAACAAACTCCGTTAGATACAATTTAGCATCATTTAATTACATGTATATTACAGTACGCTGGCGAAGCGAGTTGTCACACGCCAGCATTCAGTACATTGCATATCACAGGAGTTGTTTATAATGAACATGGTTAACACAGTAACTCTAGCAGCTATCTACACATATGTCTAAGACCCCTTAATACAATTATGTCTACTATCAAGTCCCCTTAAGGTAAGCACTGTTGCTTCCTCGATGTCCAGTCCCTGTCTGACTGTTCCACACGTGTCGCAATCCGACACGGGTGGCAACTCTCTCTGAGTTTCTCGTGGTCCCCGCAATCGGCGGGCCCCATCAGTGTCCACGGGGCTGTGGACACACTGACCGGTCCTTCGAGAAGGCTTTGGATTATTCAAGCCTTCGATTGACTCGGTTCTTTCCCTTTAGCTAGAGTACTCTCCCTTCGCCAGTATCCCTTACGTTTATATTTGTACCGTCCCTATGTGAGTCCGTGAAAATGCCCCAACAGGAGAATCCAGTGAAGTAGTTGAATTTTATAATGACATAGAGAATGCCTTAAAGAAATGTAAAAATTCAGAAATAAACATCATAATAGGAGACTGCAATGCAAAAGTAAGGGACATTACCTATCCTAAAAATATTTCTAACATTTACAGTTCTAGCTATTAGTTTGTAAATTTTTCGTTAATTTCATTTGTAAATAAACATTTACTGCCATTCCCCAATACTTCAAGTTATATTCGTTGAAGAAAAATAAACAGCGTATTAGCATAACCAATATATTACTTTGTTACATTTTGTTTGCACATTTTAAAATGTGCTTTCCTGGCTTTTCGGGATTAATATACGTATTGTTATATCTATTGCTGGCCTTTGAAAGGCCCAATAATCTTTGGCTGTTTTATTTCTCAGCCTTGTGACTAAGATCAAAGTGTATTATCTGCACTTGATCTCGCTGGGCCACTTGCAGAAGCGATCATCCAAATGACACATAGGGACGTGGATCCTCATGGGGCGATTCTGGCCACTGGGGGACAGCGCGCCATTATTGTAAATATTGAGTATTTTTACACGGACATACGTAATCAATGTTCACTGCCACAAAACCTACCTCTGAGCGAGCTTACAGCAGGTCTGCATTTTTCAGAAGCAGCCACATTTCTCCCTGGACCCCCCCCCCCTCTCCCTACTCTCCCCCCATGTTACTATATTATAAGTATATTCCACGCATAGTCTGGTCATGTTGATTAATTTCCCTTAGAATTCCAACTTCCTGCATAGCATTCCATAGACTATTTCTATGGACACTATCATAACCTTTTTTGTTTTAAATCCACAAACATGTTATGGAGATCTCTTATATATTCCCGTCGACGATTGCCTGGCGTCCATTACGTTCCTCACACTTCCTGTGGGAGTGTCATCCTGTTTGTCCTGTTCCTGTCGTGCTCTCAGATCCTGATTTTCAGCTTGGACACACTTTAATCACCCGGCTCCGTGGCGACGGTCTTAAGTAATCGGGTCGTGATCCCGCATTCCCATGTTCGAAACACAATGCGTGAGATTTGGCAGCAGACCGCGTTGGGTTGATATTTTAAGAAATGGTATGGGTGCCGGTCGTTTAGAAAGCAATGGCAAGCTACTGAACGTAAACTTACCAAGACATCACAACAGCAAACAATACTAGTGTTGACTGCAACTAACATTTTTAACTTAACATGCTTTAATCGCTGGTGGTGGCTATCCCACAATAAGTGTGTGGGCGTGTCATGAGAAAGGGAACACTGCTGTATGTCATCACTACGGTAAAGTTGGAGCAGAGGAGAGGTACGGGGAGACGAATGAACAAACTTTATTTTCAAAGAGTTAAGAATTGGGCACGTAGGGCCGTCTAAATAGAGACGATAGTGCGCGGTTTGGCATCATGGCATGGAGGAATATCAACATCAGAAAGGAGTGCAGCACACGAGACACAAGGCTTTGCACAGACATTATCATCTTCGCCAGACTTTGGGATATTGAATCGGAAGTCCAAGCCATAATATATAATAAACATAACACTTGATCGATATTAATTTTAATTGGTAAATTCTTCTTCTTCTTCTTCTTCTTCTTCTTCTTCTTCTTCTTCTTCTTCTTCTTCTTCTTCTTCTTCTTCTTCTTCTTCTTCTTCTTCTTCTTCTTCTTCTTCTTCTTCTTCTTCTTCTTCTTCTTCAGCATTCAGAGCCATTGAGGTTCTTTGCTGCAGATACAACCGTTTCCATTCGTCTCTCTGGTTGACCTTCTCTTGCTAGTCGTTGATTCCAAGTGCTTGTAGGTCTGTATGTATATTATCCCTCCACCGACTTCTTGGTCTACCTCGAGGTCTACGGTCATTTAATTCTTGAGTGTAAGCGAGTTTTATTTCCCTATTATATTCCATTCTTTCTATATGCCCCAGCCATTGTAGTCTATTAGCCTTCATGATACCAGTGATTAGCGGGTACTTAAACAGATCATAAATGTCTTTGTTGCTTCTTCTTTTCCACTCTCCTCTGTGTGTATTCCTAATGGGCCCAAAGATGCGCCTTAAGACGTTGTTCTCAAAAGTTTGTAACAAGGCTTCGTCTCTTTTAGTTGTACTCCAGGTTTCAGAGCCATACAGCACAACTGGTCTGATCAGATTTGAGATCATGTTGAGATCAGATTTTTTCTTCTTCTTCTTTGCGTTCATCCGGAGTGTTTTTTCAGATGTGATTGCGGTGTGTCTGTTATACGCCCTTGGCCGAAACCCGTATTTTATTGAATTACTAAATTGTGAAGCTCCAAGTCACATTTTCCCACAGGAAGAGGTTCTAACATGCGAACCACAAATTGAAGAACCTACATTTGAAGAAATCCTATATGTAATCACACGACTTAAAAACAATAAGGCAACTGGGACTGATGGAATTGCTGCTGAATTTATAAAGGCAGGTGGCCATGCATTACATCTAAAGCTATACGAACTAATAATAAAAATCTGGAGGACAGAAGAATTACCCCATGACTGGAAAGAGTCATTATTGATACCTATCTTTAAGAAAGGAGACAAGTTCCAATGTGGAAATTATAGAGGAATATCACTACTGTCCACAAGCTATAAGATACTATCCGCAGTATTACTAAATAGACTAAAACCATATTCAGAAGACATATTAGGTGACTACCAGGCGGGTGTTAGACAAAACAGATCAACAATAGATCAGATATTTATCTTACGACAAATAGCCGAGAAACATTGGGAATATAAAAGAGATCTCCATAACATTTTTGTGGATTTTAAAAAGGCTTATGATAGTGTCCATAGGAATAGTCTATGGAATGCTATGCAGGAATTTGGAATACCAAGGAAGTTAATCAACATGACCAGACTATGCATGGAAGATACTTATAATATAGTAACATATAAAGGCAGGAAATCAGACCCCTTCCAAATAACATCTGGCTTGAAACAGGGTGATGCACTATCGCCGCTACTCTTCAATCTGGCTCTAGAGAAAGTTGTAAGGAAGGTAAAGGAGGAATGTGATATTGGAGGAACATCCAAGCTGCTTGGTTATGCAGATGATATAGATATTATAGGGCAAAGTGAACAAAAGACATTGGAAATATTGACTCACTTAAAGGGAAAAGCCCAACAGATGGGGCTGGTTATCAACCAAGATAAGACAGAATATATGGTAATTTCAAGAGACGGAATGGCTAGAAACTCTGGCCACATACAAATAGATAATATGACCATTAAAAGAACGGAAACATACAAATACCTGGGTACAATCTTCAACTGCTCCAACATCATAAGGGAAGAAATACAAACTAGAATCAACTCTGGAAATAAGATATACTATGCACTACAACATCTACTAAAATCAAAGGCGCTATCTCGTAACACCAAAATCACAATATACAAAACACTGATCAGACCAGTTGTGCTGTATGGCTCTAAAACCTGGAGTACAACGAAAGGAGACGAAGCCTTGTTACAAACCTTTGAGAACAAAATTTTAAGACACATCTTTGGACCTATTAGGGATACACAAAGTGGAGAGTGGAAAAGAAGAAGTAACAAAGACATTTATGATCTGTTTAAGTCCCCGCTAATCACTGGTATCATGAAGGCTAATAGACTACAATGGCTGGGGCATATAGAAAGAATGGAAGATAATAGGGAAACAAAACTCGCTTACACTCAGGAAATAAATGACCGTAGACCCCGAGGTAGACCAAGAAGGCGGTGGAGAGATAATACATGTACAGACCTACAAGCACTTGGAATCAACGACTGGCAAGAGAAGGTCCACCAGAGAGACGAATGGAGACGGATTGTATTTGCAGCAAAGAACCTCAATGGCTCGGAACGCTGAAGAAGAAGAAGTTGAAGATTGTACCCAGGTATTTGTATGTTTCCGTTCTTTTAATGGTCATATTATCTATGTGTATGGTGCCAGAGTTTTTAGCCGTTCCTTCTCTTGAAATTAACTTATATTCTGTCTTATCTTGGTTGAGAACCAGCCCCACTTGTTGAACTTTGTCCTTTAAGTGAGTCAATATATCCACTGTCTTTTGTTCATTTTCCCCTATAATATCTATATAATCTGCATAACCAAGCAGTCTGGATGTTCCTCCAATAGCATGTTCCTCCTTTACCTTCCTTACAACTTTCTCTAGAGCCAGATTGAAAAGTAGCGACGATAGTGCATCACCTTGTTTCAAGCCAGATGTTATTTGGAAAGGGTCTGATCTCCTGCCTTTAAATGTTTAAATATTATAAGTATCTTCAATGCATAGTCTGGTCATGTTGATTAACTTCTTTGGTATTCCAACTTCCTGCATTGCATTCCATAGACTATTCATATGGACACTATCATAAGCCTTTTTTTAAAATCCAGAATAATGTTATGGAGAGATCTCTTTTATATTCCCAATTTTTGTCGGCTATTTGTCGTAAGATAAATATCTTATCTATTGGTAATTTAAATTTAATTAATATAACAATCTGTTTGGTATTGGTAGTATTGCGTTAGCGGGTAACTAAGTATCATTTCTGGATTGTGGTGCTGGATTGACACCAATCCAGCTGGATTGGGGTTAGGATTAGGGTTAGGGGTTAGGTGTTAGGGTTAGGGGTTACGGGTTAGAGTTAAGGGTTAGGGTTAGGGGGTTAGGGTTAGGGGTTAGTATAACAGTAAGGGAGTTAGCTTAGTAGTAGAGAGTTAATGAATGCTGCGCATTCATTAACTATTGGGGAAATCATAGTTAGGAAACGTGTGAACACAAATGGGTTTAAGTATCCAGGGGTTGCACACACGTCACTTGGGATTCAGCCATGAAGGGATAAACAAATATGTCTGCATGTACATCGGCAGTATGAAAATGTATGGATTGAACCAATAAACCTTTTATACAATACAACGCGGAGTTTGTCATCTGTAGTGATGTCAACCACTAACGATCTACGGCTAGGCCATATTCACACTGTGATATTAGGGTTTTTGTCTTCTTCTAACTAATTATACTTTCTGGATTGACCTCGCTGGATTGTCCCCAATCCAGCTCGGGACCAGGGCTGTTTGTGTAGGATGGGTATCTAAGTCATATGTAAGGGCGATAATTCTAATAAACGACATGTTTTCTAAGGGCAGATAACTGAGTGTGTGTATAATATTTTAACTAATTGTAAAAAAAAAAAAAAAAAAAAATAAAAATAAGCAACCATCACCAGAGTCGTGGATCAGCGTTGTGTTCTGGTCTAAATTATGTCACGTAGTCTATCCATCTAGATGTTTATCTCTCTGCCTTCCTTTTGTTCTTTCCACCACAATCTTGCAGGTTGTTACTAAATTGTCTAGTTCTTTTTTTTTTCTCCTTAATTAATAACGTGTCCAAATAATCTTGACTGTCTACTTTTAATTTCTACAATACGTTTATGGTTTTAATTTATTCCTTGCAACTTCGTGGTAAGCCACATAAACAAAAGCAACAAACTTAAATTAAACAGAGGGAAATAACGATTTAATATATTAAGGGGCATTACCCAATCCAAAAATATTTCTAACATTTACGGTGTTAGCAATTAGCGGTTTATGATTTTGTTATTTTAGTTTGTAAATCAACCATGCATAAAATATTTTCATATTTTAAATTATATGCTTTAAAGAACACTGAATAGCGTGTTAACACAATTGATAAATTACTTAGTTACATTGCTTTATGTGAAACACATTTTGATAACATGCTTTCATTGCTATTCTTGAATGATACATATTATTTTACTAACTAAGCAGCCTGGAATGTTTTAGTTATATTTTTGACTGGCCTTTGAAAGGCCAAATAAACTGTGACTGTTTTATTTCTCGACCTTTTGGCTAATATCATTGTATTATCTGCACTGGTTCTCGCCAGGGCCACATGCAGAGGCGGTCATCATAATGACACACAGAGACGTGCGGGTTTGATGGAGAGGTTCTGGCCCATGTGGAACACTGAGCCTTTATTAAAAACAAAACCACAACAACCGCTTTCAAATTATCGAGCTTTGGGCTAAGATCAAAGTGTGGTCATCTACACTTGATCTGACCAGGGTCAATAGCAGGAGTGGTCATCTGAACGACACACGGGGAAGTGGAACCTCATAGGGAGACTTTGGCCACTGTGAAACATTGCGCACTTAATTAAAATCCCCCCAAAAATGTCTTTATACACGGACATACGTCATCCACGTTCATTGCTAGAAAACCCACTGCTGGGCTAGGTCACAGCAGTTCTGCAGTCGTCAGAAGCAGTCACACCTCCTACCTACTCCCCCCCCCCCCTCGACAAGTACCTCGCGTCGATTACGTTCCTCACACTTCCAGGGGAAGGATTTTCCCGTTTGTTCTTCTGTCGTGCGCTCACACTCTGATTTCCAGGAGAACGTGTTTCATATTGTTAAATGTTATTTGTCTACACTCTCATACTCATGTCTGCCTCTCACCTGCCGTCATCTGTTGTAAATTGATATAGGTAACAACACTATTGACCTGCACGCGTGGCTTTCCATTCACATAAATTTTATAAAGTGGCTTGGTGCAATATTACTGGAGATTTATGTGCTTCTTTCCTCCTGCTACCACATTCCTTCTATTCCACAATATTTCCAAATTTTGAAATCTTCAGTTTTATCCTTGGATTGTTTATTCGATGTCCACATTTCATAACATAAAATAGACGTTAGTCGTGGTACCAACTTCACGACAAAGGGTCACCCCATACTGCTCCATTTCCGTGTCTGTGAACATCACACAATATACTCCTCACTGTGAGAAGTGGAACAGAGAGCAGTTCCGGCAAACCAAAAGAACGCACACGTATTCATGCATACGGCTAATGCCAGAAGCCAACAGAACAGCCCATCACTATAATTAAAGTTTGTTGTCGATTGAAACAAACAGTCACTAGAGAACTAACAGTTGTACAATCATTATACTTACGGCAAACCCAGTTAACTATTGACATCTGATTTCTAAAAATATAAGTCAGATGTCAACAAGCAAGTGCGCTTATATATAACTGTCACACAGACTGAAACATTCAAATATACTTATGTCCGCACAACGACAGATAATGACTAGCATATTTAAACCAATCATATGTTGCCAATGTCAGACTGGAACAATATCTAAACCACACGCAAGATCAATATCTACGAGATGAGGGGCTAGAGAGGAGCTGCTAACTTAACTTTCTGATACGGAGAAAGAAATGGTGTTATCAGACAGACAGTGAGAACAACACCTTGAGCCACAGATATCGAACAGAAGAAGATCAAATAGTTCGACCATCTCGTTATAATACAATACCACCAGTTACTAACACTGGAGATACGCTAAAGAAGACAATATTTGTCCGCACGACCCTTGGCGGCAAAGGTTGCAAAGATGATGATCAAGTATCGGGTCCTTTACTGAACGAAGCGTCTCATCATGGCCCCCTCCGAATGGATTGTTGATCCTTGGCCAGTTTACCAGCCTCAAGTATTTTGCCAGTAAATGGTTTTGAATACTGAAGACACAAACAGTAAATTGCACAGTTTACTGCAGGCATATTTCGCTGCATCTTTTCAAGTGTCAAAAGTCACACAACAAGCCAATCAACGAATCATTCAAGCTGAAATATTATCATCATTTGCCATGCCGCTAAGCGTGAGCGGTCACATTTCGCCATCGTGAACGAATACCAAGCTGAAATATGAAACACATACATTCCCACAGTATTTTAAAGTGTCTCCCACGGTAATTTTAAATGGGATATCAAGATTGTTTTATTTACCCAACAATGGTTGGGATTACGAATCGCATCTGCTTCAGGATATGTTTTTCATGATTATCAAATCTTAGTAGTACTAAAACAAAAAAGAAGAAAATCAGCCATTGATAGAATTTGATCCCTGGCAATTGCTTTGATAAACAAAGACAATTAATTCTAACAGACCATTGCATGGGTAAACAAAGAATTGGAAGTCTCCATATGGAAGCTATAAAACTAAGCCTTCCCACTTTCCCTTTGTGTTGATTTCTTAATCATCATCATGTGCCATGTCGATAAACATGGTAGCTAATGTTTCACCTCCTCACACGACCACCATCAGATATGTGTTCTTGTCTCGCTTATACCGTCTGGTCTAGCCATACATATATTTATTTCTCTGCCTTCCCCTTGTTCTTTCCCCGACATGTATCCAACTGTTACTAAATTGTCTATTTTATTTGTTTCTTCTCATAACTTATCCAAAGAATATTGGGTATCTACGTCTAATTCCTCTACTCAGTGTATTGTTTTCATTTATTTCTTGTAGGACTTGCTCATTAGCGTTTTGGTCTGCCCATGGTATATTTTGCATTTTCCCCAGGGAGTACACCTCCACTGCCATCAGATGTTTGCCAGCTTTTCTGCTTATTGTACACTATTCCATCCATATATATTGTACACTGTTCCATCCATATATATTGTACACTGCTCCATCCATATATATTGTACACTGTTCCATCCATATATATTGTACACTGTTCCATCCATATATATTGTACACTGTTCCATCCATATATATTGTACACTGTTCCATCCATATATATTTTACACTGTTCCATCCATATATATTGTACACTGTTCCATCCATATATATTGTACACTGTTCCATCCATATATATTGTACACTGTTCCATCCATATATATTGTACACTGTTCCATCTATATATATTGTACACTGTTCCATCCATATATATTGTACACTGTTCCATCCATATATATTGTACACTGTTCCAATCCATATATATTGTACACTGTTCCATCCATATATATTGTACACTGTTCCATCAATATATATTGTACACTGTTCCATCCATATATATTGTACACTGTTCCATCCATATATATTGTACACTGTTCCATCCATATATATTGTACACTGTTCCATCCATATATATTGTACACTGTTCCATCCATATATATTGTACACTGTTCCATCCATATATATTGTACACTATTCCATCCATATATATTGAACACTGTTCCATCCATATATATTGTACACTGTTCCATCCATATATATTGTACACTGTTCCATCCATATATATTGTACACTATTCCATCCATATATATTGTACACTGTTCCATCCATATATATTGTACACTGTTCCATCCATATATATTGTACACTGTTCCATCCATATATATTGTACACTGTTCCATCCATATATATTGTACACTGTTCCATCCATATATATTGTACACTGTTCCATCCATATATATTGTACACTATTCCATCCATATATATTGTACACTGTTCCATCCATATATATTGTACACTGTTCCATCCATATATATTGTACACTGTTCCATCCATATATATTGTACACGATCTTCAACAACGTTTTTCTCGTTGCTGTGACAGATATGTCATCATCTCGCATTCTTTTCCAGCAGACGTTGCTAGGATGCGCTACCTGCAGGCACGAGGCTATTAAAAATTCGACGGGAAAATTAACGAAACGAAATTTCGTTTCGTTTTAAGACAATTGATTGGTTGCGCCCCGGAAACACAGGCTTAATCTAGACAAAGGCTTGGTAGACAAAGCTGTCTGGTCAATCGCCATGTTTCTCCAACGGTAGCGGGTGACTCATTGTTAATGGGTTAATTATTAGCTACTTATTTTCTGCGTTGTAGGTGAACATTATATTATATACAACATATCATGTTATGTATTAGGATAAATGCTTTGAGGTAAATAATATCCTGATTGAAGTTATGTGTGTGTAAAATATAAGAATCGCTTTAATTGAAAAGTGGTTTACGTCACGCAGCCTGGGCATCACCATTTTGTCCAGTCAGCCTTCATAAAGCTTACAATATAATCTTGCTATGAGTCATCTTTCTGATATGATTTTGTGAACTTACTTTATTCCTAAATGCTTATTTTTCACAACTGGTCTCTGTGTTTTAAAGTGTTTTTTTCCTGAGTGCATATTTTGTATTTCTGCCCTTATGAGGGAGAAATATTACTATTTCACATCTGTGTACAACTTTAATATAGGTTGTTAGATAGAGAGAGAGATATATTCTCGCTTGACTTTTTCATGCACTTAGGAGTTAATCTTTTGTTTACCTGGTTGTAAATACACAGAGATTGTCTTGTAGTCTTTTATTTTCATAAATGATGTTATGGGATTTTCATTTTTTATGATATACATAATCTCAAGTGTATGGGAAAAGATTCCCATGATTTCTCTTTTATGAGTATTTTACCTTTTATGCTCATGATTGTTACTGCTTAATGCTGTAATAAATGCGGTTATAAGATTGTCATTTGGTATGATATATCTATATATAATCTCAAGGGAGTGGGAAATGACACCATGCTCTTGGGTTTTTACTTTGAGATGTTGGGTAATACCCACTAGAGAGTTCGTACCATGTTTAGTAAAAGTCTAACACGTTTTTCTGTTATTCATCATATATATTATATGTATATTCTATTCATGATGTTACTGCTGAAATAGATCTTTTAACTTCACCCCAGTGGGGACAATACACATGATGATGATGATGATGATGATGATGATGATGATGATGATGATGATGATGATGATGATGATGATGATGATGATGATGATGATGATAGTAATTGATGATGATGATGCAAGAAGAGATGACTAATCTGGTAGCTAGCCTTTTTGCCATTTGTCAGTGGTAGTCACATAATGCTGTTTGTAACTATGGAAAGGAGATTTATGAATTGTGTACATGAGGACATTGTCTCAGGAACTTTTTCCATAATGTGACAGCGGTACTATCAAAAGATGTTTGCATATTTAGGAGGTGAAGAAAACCTCCCAGGAAGCTCCAGTATCAGTCCCGAAGAAATGTACCTATAGAGTAGATATCTCACTCACATTTGGAGTGAGACAAAACTCTACAGTAGGCGACAAGTGCTAGGCAACTATTGTCACCTTTCTTTCTTCTCTCCTTTTGTTTCCTCTATTTTTATTATTATACACTGGTATCGGAATGTTTATTTTGTTATTTACACTGATATCAGAATATATATTTTATTATGATAACTGATATCAGAATATATATTTTATTATGATACACTGTTATCGGAATGTATGGTTTATTATGATCCATTGTTATAAGAATGTATATTTTATTATGATACACTTATCAATGTTTGGGTTGTATTACTAATCTATATCGACCCTGTTCTTCTTCACTCTACATAGGCGCTAGAGATAGCGGTGGAGAATTGGCCTAGTCACCATGCTTGGCACTGGATTTATAGTCAACTTGTTTGTATTTAGAGGCAGGAAACTGGGATATCAGCCTCCTCTAATATTCTACAAAGAGTGCTGGTTACTGCTACACACCCTGAACGTCAATGCCTGGATACGTACTGGATTTTGAATATGCGGAGGTGGATTCCCTACCTCTGGGAACTTACAGATGGTGTTAATCTTTTCAATGTCTGCAAAGACATGAGGCATGCCTGGCCTAGATGGTTTTCAGCGTGTAACCTCTTCTAAAAGTCACCGCCTAATTCCACGTTCAACTGTCATATTCCAGAGGCTCATGGATAGTCTGGAATTCACCATCATTTACCAGTATGGATTTAACCAACTGATTTTGTGGACTACCAGCTTCCTTTGAATCTTCTCATCCACCATATCCAAGACATGGATAATCAAGCACATTACCAACTCCCATCAATCAAGTCGTATATTCAGCTGAAGAAAGAATAACCTACATCTTAACCCAGAGAAAGGGGCTGGAATATTCATGCCCAATTCAAGTTAGTTCTGTCAGGAAATTCTAATGGATTATGTGATGTCACTCCTCATCCAAAGAGATACTGAAAGTGTTTGTGCCTGATCCTGATCAAATCAATCACATGGAGTCCTGTGTGTCACGCCACGCCAGAATGCTTCAGACTTATTTATACCTGTCTGTTATATCACCCTGGAACGCTCCTAGCCCAGTGACTTAGCAACTGTGACTTGAGAGATTACAGTATATCCACATTGGATTCATATGGATTACTCCTACATGTTTTTCGCGATGGATATATGATCCAGAAGTGAAAGTTCTGTGTGTGTGTGTGTGTGCAATCCCCAATTTTCTAGTGGATATATGCAAAGCAGCTGTTTTCCTGGATTATAGAGAGTGTGATTATGGCCAGACTTTTTCTAGTGGATATTGAAGGATAGGGAGTCATCTTCAGACCCATAGGATAGTTCTAGAGACAGATTACATAGATTTTCTTTATCTACTTCTTTGTATGGATTATTTACTTTGTTTTGTGTTTGACACATGTATTTGATGTGAACCTTTTTTGGGGAAATATTTTTGGGGACTTCTGTTTGGTTGTATACTTTGTGTGCATTGCCTGAAATATGATAATTTTTCATGTCCATGTCACCATATTGTAGCCAACAGGGTTTTCCAGAACCCAAATGTTTTCCACAATACAATTGTTTGTTTGTTTGGTTTAACCAAGCCTTGCAGTTACTTCATTGTTAACCTGTTGTTCCAAAATTGATGTTTATAGTCCAGTTATTGTTACTGTTATGTGATACAGTGAGTTATTGTTACTGTTATGTGATACAGTGAGTCATTGTACTGTTTTGTCTAACAGTGGCTGTTTTCCTTTGTCATGTAATCCAGTGTTGTGTCTAACAGTGGTTGTTGTCCCTCTGTTGTGTAATACTGTGGAGGTGCATGACAGTGGATACTTGTCATTGTTTATATATATGTGGGAGATTAAATGTGGGGCGGGGCAACTTACACATAAACACACCTTCTGGGTAGAGTGATTAGTACTCGGGTGTCTGTGGTAGAACTTCCCGGATCTCCCAGCCTTCTGTGGGAAACATTTCTTCTATGTTAGTGTTGAACTTGCACCCTTTTCTGCCTTGTTCAATACTTGGGGGTTACGAGCCAATATATTAATTCCTATAGAGGGCGTGTTTGGGTTTTAGACCCAATTCATACTGAATACCCCTAGCGAAACTTGTCCTTATTCTAATTTATTATATTTACCACCCTACAGTTGCACTTGTCATCTTTTTTATTTTATTTTGGTCAGTATGTTTTTCATGATGCAAAATGTATCTTTGCCATATCGACGCGATATCTAATGTCTTTAATGTAAGATGTTATGGCAGTTCTGAGATAGTTGTACCGATTCACTCTTTGAACAGACAAGAGATAATTGTATCGATTCCCGCTATAAATTGATGAGAAATAGGTGTACCTTTCACTCTATGCATTTAAGAAACATGATTTTCTGGGAATTTTTTGTTGCTGGAAATTTAGCATTATAGAAGTTAATGAAATTACCTTCATTGGATTATATCCTTCTACAAATGCTAAACTTGATTTTATTAAAATATGTCTCTAGCTGTGTTTATTCGGGACAATATTCCCTTTCACTTATATTTGCTACCGATCTAACTGCTACTACTAACGCTAATCATATCGTCATCAAAAAAAAATATTATTTTCCATACAAGAAATCATAAAATGATACTTCCCTTGTTTATTTCATTATTTTTTTTTTTTTAGAGTTTATATAGATTTTTATAACAGCAGGCTCTAGCATAATTGTTTTGTGGTCACCGAATATATAAACATCTCTGTTCAAACAACTTCGGGGGAATCCACATAAACAAATTGACACACATAAAATAAATTAAGACATGGGAGATAACAATATATAATGTAAAGGGACTTAATTGCATCTAAAATATTTATAATATTTACAGTTTTATGAATTAGTTTCTTAATTTTTCGATTATTTCATTTGCAAATACACTAAAATATATATGCACAGTAGAAATATGCTTTTTGTGTGTTCAAATTTGTTTATAATGTTTATCTCTTTTTTTAATTTCGATATAATGATATATATATTAAAACAGATGCACTGTTTCCTGTTTATATATATATTTGACAGGCCCTTGACACGCCAATAAGATTCATCAATCAATGTCCCTACAAAGCAATACATGCTTAAATTTTAATTTTATCTTATATATAAATTGCGATCTGCGTCTGTCTGTCTGTCCGTATGTCCTTTATGCGATCGCGAACGGCCCATCCGATTGAGATGAAATTTTCTACACGTTTTCCTTTCATTCCAGCGCTGCCAACTGTCGTATTTTTTTTTCTTCTTCCTCCTCCTCCCTCCTCCCATTCCCAAAATACGTACGTAAATATATGATGATGATGATGAAAGAATCCCCGAACCAAAACGCTAGGGAAAGGGAAGAAAATGACGTGACTACACAGAATCGTCACACGGCAATCATCATCATCATCAAGTGCCGTGCCGGCTGGCGTAGGCGTTCAACTCTGCTGCTGATATATATGCCTCCATGCCACGGCAATATCAATAACAATTCATCTTTTTATGTGTAAGGAAGTTATCTACAGTCGTGTAGAAGGGAAGAACAATCAATGGAAGGACCGAAATCACAGAACCTAGACGAGTATGAATTCGGAATGGCGAACTCCCTCCTCCTCTCTTCTCCTCCTGCCTCTACCTCCTCCCCTCCTCCTCCCTCTACCTCTCCCTCCACCCTCCTCCTCTTCCTCCTCCTCTACCTCCTCCCCTCCTCCTCTCCCTCCTCCTCTCCCTCTTCCTCTCCCCTCTCTCCCCTCCTCCTCCTCCTCCCTCCTCCTCCCTCTACCTCCCTCTACCTCCACCCTCCTCCTCTTCCTCCTCCCTCTACCTCCTCCCCTCCTCCCTCTCCCTCCTCCTTCTCCCCCTCACTTCTCCCTCCTCCTCCCTCTCCTCCTCCCTTCTCCTCATCCCTCCTCCTCCCTCCTCGTCCCTCCTCCCTTTTCCTCCCTCTACCTCCTCCCTCTACCTCCTCCCTCCTCCTCCTTCCTCCACATCCCTCTTCCTCCTCCTTCCTCCTCATCATTCCTCCTCCTCCTCCCGCTCGTCCTTCTCCCTCCTCCTCCTCCCTCCTCCTCCTCCTCCCTCTCCCTCCTCCCTCCTCCTCCCCACCTGCGTTTTCCTCCTCCCTCCTCCCTCCTCCTTCTCCCTCCTCCTCCCCCTCCCTCCTCCCCCTCCTCTCTCTTCCTCCTCCTCCTCCTTCACCCTCCTCCATCCTCCTCCTTCACCCTCCTCCCTCCTCCTCCTCCTTCACCCTCCTCCCTCCTCATCCCTCTTCCTCCTCCTCCTCCCTAATCCTTCTCCGCTTTCCCCACTCCTTCTCTTAATCCCTCCTCCTCCCTCGTCCTCCCTCCTATTCCTCCCTCCTCTTCTCTCCGCCTATCTCTTCCTCCCTCCTCCTCCCTCCTCCACTCTCTTCCTCCTCCCTCATCCTCCCTCTTCCTCCTCCTCCATTCTCCTCCTCCCTCCTCCTCCTCCCTCCTTCTCCCTTCACATTCCTCCTCCTCCCTCTTCCTCCTCCTCCCTCTTCCTCATTCCTCCTCCTCCTCCCTCCTCCTCTCTCCTCCTCCTCCTCTCTCCTCCTCCCTCTACATCCTCTCTCCTCCTCCCTTCACATTCCTCCTCCTCCCTCTTCCTCCTCCTCCCCATCATCCTCTTCCCTCCTTCTCCTCCCTCCTCCTCCTCCCTCTTCCTCCCTCTTCCTTCTCCCTCCGCCTCCTCCCTCCTCCCACTCTCTCCTCCTCCTTCCTCCTCCTCCCTTTCCCTCCTCCTCCCTCTCCTCCTCCTCCTCCCTCCTCCTCCTGCGTTCTCCTCCTCCCTCCTTCTCCCTCTTCCTCCTCCCTCCTCCTCCACCCTACTCCTCCCTCCTCTTCCTAATCCCGCCTCCTCCCTCCTAATCCTCCCTATTCCTCCTGTCTCCTGTCTCTTCCTCCCTCCTCTTGCCTCCTCTTCCCTCCTCCACCTCCCTCTTCCTCCTCCCTCCTCCATTTACCCAAGACAGACAGACAGACAGACAGATAGTCGGGAACGGGATCTTATATGACTACTTATATGATTTAAATGAGATGCTCTCCACCATGGGCTGGGCCGGGTCAGACAGACAGATAGACAGACAGATAGATAGACAGAGAGACAGTCGGGAACGGGAACTTATATGACTACTTATATGAATTAAATGAGATGCTCCCCATCAGGAGTTGGGCGAAGCCGGGCCGGGTCAGACAGACAGACAGATAGATAGTCGGGAACGGGAACTTATATGACTACTTATATGAATTAAATGAGATGCTCCCCATCAGGGGCTGGGCGAAGCCGGGCCGGATCAGACAGATAGACAGACAGACAGACAGATAGATAGTCGGTAACGGGAACGTGAGCTTACATGACTACTTATATGAATTAAATGAGATGCTCCACACCAGGAGCTGGGCGATGCCGGGCCGGGTCGGACAGACAGACAGACAGACAGACAGAGAGACAGACAGACAGACAGACAGATAGTCGGTAACGGGAACGGGAACTTATATGACTACTTATATGAATTACATGAGATGCTCCCCACCAAGGACTGGGCGAAGCCGGGCCGGGTCAGCTAGTTACTCATAATTTATATTATTTTTTTCTTTTATTTTACACCCCCTTCCCCCCACCTCCTATTTCAATGTAAAAATGTTGTAATGAAGGTTGTAAAAATTGAAGGAAAAAAAAAATATGTTCTTATTGGTATATTCACGGATATACATATGTCAGTGTATATATATGCATGCTCTGAAAGAGATGGGTGCACGCCCTTTGTGAACGTGGTGGTCAAACGCAGCATTTTTGTGGTTTAATTGTAGTCACTGGGCGTGGCTACGTTCAACGGCGACATCAACAATTCAACTTATGTATATACCATGTGTATGAAAGAGGGTGCATGGTGTATGAAAAGGCAGGAATGGGTTTAGAACGAATAAGGGAAGAAATAATCACAGCATTATAGTCGTTGTTGTCTCCATTATTGAAATCACCACCATCATCACCACCCTTTTACCATCAATCACGTAAAAATGAGATGATTGGCAGAGTATGGGAAAGTCTATAATCCTGGTCAGCCATACTTTCTTGTCTTAATTTATTGCTAGTACTTTAGGCATATTAGGTACGTATACTTTGTAATTTGATGTTGAAGCGCATTTGTACACCATTTTGACACGCACAAACGCACGTTTAAACAGATCTTCACGAATACCATACACACAGCACGCCTGTTAAAATACTAACAATACAAATGCAAATGTTTCTTAACACTCAATAAAAGTTTTAAAAAAAAAATAGTACACAAAAAAAAAGAAAAAAAGATTCAAGTTGTGATACTCGCACCTGCGCAAATCTTGTTTAGTGATTGAAAATACAGAGCAAACAGAACATGAGATCACCGGTCGTCAGAAGCATCCACCCCCCCCCCCCCCCCCCCCCCCCACCCACCCTCACCCACACTCGACGAGTGCTTCGCTTCTAGTACGTTCTCACACTTCTCTGAGCCGGACTTTCCTGGGTATTCTTCTTTTAGCGTTTGCTCACATCCTGATCTTCAGATTCCAGACACTCTATTCGCCAGTGGCGTTTATCTCACAATAAATTTGTGGGCGTGTCACGAGAAACTGAACGTTGCAGTATGTTGTCACAGCGGGAATGTTGTAGCTGAGAAGCGACTGGGGGAGAACAAAAGAGAAGATGCCAGGCAGTTTCACATCATGACATGGAGAACATCTACACCAGAAATGAGTGGCAGCACAAGAGACAGAAGTCTGTGCACAGACATGATTACCTTCGCCGACCGACATGGGCTTTAAAAAGAAGTGAGATAAACGATTACATCGTCTCAGAATGCATACTCCCTCACTTGTTGCTCAGTTCATTTACAGGTATCATTGTTGCTCACATGGACACCCTCTTCTTTCCTTCCTGTATTTTGCTATGGCTTTGTGTGGGAATATATGATTGACCCTCCCCCACCACTACACCTTCTAATATTGTCTTCGAATACCTTGTTCCTGACCAGAACGCATGTCCATATGTTTTCTTCTACCACCATTCGAGGCGTCTTCTACACACGTGTCAAGTCTGTAACAAGGCAGCATTTCACGACAGATGGGTAACCGTAATGTATATGTTCGCGTATATTTTTTGTCATATAGAGCAATTTTGATATTTGCCATCTATTCATAACTTAGGGGAAGAAAGCCTCACAAATGAATTGTGTATTTGGCTGAAGATCTTAGACAAGACTTAACACATGCGTCGTATCCATCAAAAGATGCGATTATTCTCCTCTCCTTACAGTCCATGCCGTCTGGCTTTGGCGACCATCCTGTTCCAGAACCTTCTGACTTATGTGCTGCCAACCATTTATGATACTGATATTCCTGCATACAAAAATGTCAAACTGAGCAGAACTTTCTCGCCTGTTCTTCCCCTGATTCTTCTTCCCTACAACTTTCCCGTTGTGACGACATACTCCAGCTTTCTCATTCACATGGCATTCTCAAAGAATAATAGCAAATCTTAATTCAAATATTAGTATCATCATCAAGTGCCACATCTTTACAGGGTTTGGATGTAACGAGGTTACAACACATTGTCCAGCTTCTTCACGGTGCATTCATATAGATCTCTAGCAGTCCATGTGTTGATATTGTCCACACACTTGTGGCGATGTCTTCCTTGAGCACGATTCACCTACGCGCTTTCTTCTGTAATATCTTTTTTTTTTAAATGTTGGGTTCTTCCGTATAGACCTGGAATACTTTAATTATCTGACGTTGTTATCATTCAGTGATGTTTTCTTCAATCACAGTTTTACTAGAGTTTTATTTCTTCTCTTCTTCTACCATCACATTCCTTCTATTCGACAATATTTCCAAATTGTGAAATCTTCAGTTTTATCTTTGGATTGTTTATTCGTTGCCCACATTTCTATCTCATACAATAGTCGATATTCATGGTTGAAACTTCACTACAAAGGGTCACCCCATAATCCTCTGTTCCTGTGTTACTGAACATCACACATAATGCTTCTCACTGTGAAAAGTGGAACAGAAAACATTAGGCTACCGACAAACCAAAAGCACACACACGCGTACATGCATAAGACCACTGACAAAATGCCAACACAACAGTCCGCCACTAGAATTACAGTTTATTGTCGATGGAAATAACAGTCATTAGAGAACCAACAGCTGCACAGATATTATTCTTAAGGCAAAACCTGCTAACTATTGACACCTGTTTTCGAGAAATCTAAGTCAGATCTCAAAAATAAAGTAAACTTATATATCAATATCACCCATACAGAAACATTCAAATATACTTCTATCAGCAAATTGACAGATAATTAATATAATATTCACACCAACCCTACGATGCCAATGTAAAATGTGGACAGCATCGAAATCACAAACAAAATCAATATCTACGAGATGAGGGGGCTAGAGAAGAGCTGCCAACTTCCCGATACCGAGAAAGAAATGGTGCTATCAGACACACAGTGGGATCAACACCGTGAGCCACATATTGAAAGACAAAAGATCAAATGCATCAGCCATTTCGTTAGAATTCAATACCATCAGTTACCAACACTGGCGCTACACCAAAGAATATCTGATACGAGAGCAAGAGGACACGAGAGGAAAAACACATGAATTGACGACATCAAATAGATTGTACAATCACAAGATATGGCACGATCCTGCGCGAAACAACAGACGCTGGAACGTCAACTATCTTTCCCCACGACGCTTGACGGCAAATGTGGAACGTGGTGATGATCAAATATGAGGTTCCTTTACTGAACACAATTTTTCATCATGTTTCCTCTCCCCCCCCCCCACCCCTCCCCCCCCCCCCCCCCCAAAAAAAAAGATGATCGACTATTCCCAGTTTACCCACCTCACGTATTATGCCAATGTGTGTTTGTGAATACTGGAGAC
>JACEFZ010016507.1:0-25000 GCA_014155875.1 Cepaea nemoralis | reverse complement strand
TAAACCTTATTGCTTTTCATGTCTGTAGTTTAGTTTTGTCATGTTCATGTGTAATGTAGATAATCATGTTCGGCCATGTTTCGCCATCTCACACCATCACCAGAGTCGTGGATCAGATTTGTGTTCTAGTCTCAATTATGTCACTCACGTGATCTAACCATCCAGATAGTTATCTCTCTGTCTTCCATTTGTTCTTTCCACCATAATCATGCAGGTTGTAACTGACATGTCTGTTGTGTTTTTTTGTTTCTTTTAATAACGTGCCCAAATAATCTTGATCGTCTACGTTTAATTTCTCTCATCATTTTATAGTTGTAATTTCTTCCTTGCAGGCTTGCTCATTTTTTTTTCCTGTTTGTCCGTTGTATTCTGTGCATTTTAATCAGAAACTACATCTCCACTGCCATCAGATATGTGCCAGTTTTTCTGCTTACAATATATCCGGGGTTGTCACAGGGATTACCATTATCTCCGCTGCTTTTCAACGCCTACACTGTGAGAATTACCAGTGAGCAGACCAGAGGACCGTATTGTCATATGCCGACCATGTGTTAGTGTATCGTTAGGGTAAGGATGGAGATCGGGTTACTATGGAACTACAAACAGAACTAAATCGTATAAGCACTTGGTGTGTGAAATCTGGGGCAATAGTCAACCCAACGAAGGCAGTGGTGACGTGGTTCTCTTTGAATAGCCATATTTTCATCACTCCAACACCAACTGTAAATCTGTGTTCAGAGACTGTGGAAAGAATGCAGTCAATGTATTACCTGGGGATACGTTTTGATCGAAGCCTTGCTTATACTGATCACATAGACATGGTGATAACAAAGGCCAAGCGGGTTTGGTTGCGATGCAGTTGGTGGTGGCAGCAAACTGTGAGCAGCGCCATCAATATCTTATGTACGAGGGTATGTTCATGTATGTTTGTGTGTACGCTGTGGCGATCCTGACTCTCAGCAGTAAGCAAATGGAAAGGGTGGAAAGGATACAGAACGACGCTATTCGTATTATGATAATATTTTTAGTTGTACAAGCGATACAGCATGCAGGGCGATGCGCTACCGTCTTAATTTTCCAACCATAGGGGCCAGAATACAAATTTGCAGAGCACGTGCCTACCTCAGAGTTAATGCAAGCACACAACATCCACTGCACAGTGAAATTAAAATTGTTAATAGCAGCGGGTTAAATAGAGGAAGGTTGTGGATGGGTCAAGCCGAAGTCATTCTTCAACAGGTGTGTCCACATGAGGCTTTATTATCTAGCAAGGAGTGGGTACAAGTGCCAATATATTTCTGTAAATTCCTTTCAGTTTGCATCAAACTAGACTGACAATGCAGACAAGAAAATCCGGCGCTGTGGAGGCTGAATACAGTCGTTGATCTTCGAGAATGCGTTAGAGGGTGATGCTGTCATGTACACATTAGGCGGTCGTTCGACGAGTGAGAAGTTCATGGGCCTTTAAGGTTCAGGCCGGAGGGCGAATTGTGAAGGAAGATTCTGTACTTTTTGCTTTGACCACAAGTAGCCTGACTATGGAAGTAAGTAAAGCAATAACATGGCTCGAGACACAAACATTCATTAAGCCATGTTTACTTAGCGACTCAATGAGCATGCTCAAGATAGAGATGGGGTGGATCCGAAGAGAGTGGATGTTGTCTCTGGAGCGATCTCGGCTGGCAAAGGTTAATTTCATTTTCGTGCCAGGGCATGCGGATATACAAGGACATGAGCGGGCTGACAAGTTCATAGGTACGGCTACTGTGGAAGGCGGACGCACCATGGACCAGGCTGACATTCTGAATGCTTTACGAGAAGTAAGTTGTTCGCTAGAACCAAGTGATGACTTTGAATCTACAACCATGGTCAGAATGCGAGAACATCAAACAACATAAAGCAGGAAGCCAAACAAGATTAATAAACCAACACGGAACTGGTGTCGTTTGCCTCAACACGCTGCTGGGTTTATTGAGGAGAAGATCCGAGCACTTATAGACTGAATGGTTGGATGTGCAATGAGAACGATATGTCGACTAACTAACTAACTGCTAGCTGTACACAATTCACATCCATATAATTGTACACGATCTTTGTAGCAGTTCAACAATAATTTTCTCATTGCAATTGCCATCATTTTATTGTTCCATGATGTTGATGGTTCTCATCATGTAAAATGTAAAAGACTGCTACTACTAACACTAATTATCATAATCAAAACCAAATGCTATGCACATGATAAAAAATCATAAAATGACACTTCGCTTGTTTATCTTCTTATTTTTGATAAATAGGATGAAGAGATTATCATCACAACAGGCTAGCATAATTGTTGAGTGATGACTGAATTAATAAACAATATTGTTCAAACAACTTCGTGAGAAACCACGTAAACAAACAATACAAACACAACTAAATTAAGGCATGGGACATAAAAACTTAACATCCCAAGGGATATTACCCAATCTAACAATATTTCTAACATTTACAGATCTGGGAATAATTTTCTTAATTGTTAATTAGTTTCATTTATAAATCAAAATTTACTGCCTTTTCCGAATATTACATGTTATATAAATTAAAGAAAATTTAACAGCGTTTTAACTTAACTGATATATTACTTAGGCACATTGTTTTTTTCACAACACATGTTGATAATATGCCTTTATGTTTTATTAGAATCATAATTCTAACTGTACTAGCCTGTGATAAATAGAATTGTTATATTTTTGACTGGCCTTAGAAGGGCCGAATAAACTGTGGGTGTTTTATTTGTCTGCCTTTTGGCTTATATCAGTGTAGTATCTGCTCTTTAACTCGCCAGGGGCACACGCAGAGGCGGTCATTCGAATGACACACAGGGACGTGAGGACCTGATAGGGAGGCTCTGGCCACTGTGGGAGATCCCGAGCTTTATTAAAAACAAAACAATAATAACAATAGCCTTAACGCCTTTAAATTATAAAGCTTTGGGCTAAGATCAAAATATATTATCTCCACTGGATCTCGCCAGGGTCAGAAGCAGGGGTGGTCATCTGAACTACACACGGGGAAGTTTAACCTCATGGTGCGAATCTGGCCCCTGTGGAACATTGCGCCCTTATTTTTAAAAAAGGTTTCTTTTACATGGACATACGTCATCCACGTTCACCGCTACAAAACCCACTGCTGTGCGAGCTCACAGCAAGTCTGCAGTCGTCAGAAACAGCCACATCCCCCACCCCACTCCCACCCCCTCAACGAGTACTTTGCGTCCAATACGTACCTCACACTTCCCGGGGGAGGGTATTCCAATGTGTCCTTCTCCTGTTGTGATCTCACATTCTGATTTCCAGCTTGGCGACACTTTAATCGCTGATCGCTAATCGCGTACAACGTTGAAGTGAGGAATTGTTTTGGGGGTATTGATGTCTGTACAAGAGGAAATGACACCTGATGAACTGACAGTACAAGATAAAGATATCTTGATAACAGCTGCCAAAGATTTAATTCTGACCAGGACTAAGCAACATAAGCCATTGATTACTCCATGCACGTTAGAAATAATAAAACAACGAAGGGAACTGAAAAAGAAAGGATACAACGATAACGTAGGAAGAAGTATAAATCTTTAACACGAGAAATAAGGAAGAACACAAGAAAGGACACAAACCAATGTATACAAGATTGTTGTATAAAAATAGAGCAATATCATAAGACTGGAAGAGATTACGAAATATTCAAAGAAATGAAGTTACTGACAAGAAATGTTCAACCTCAATTAAATGCTATCTTTGACAAGTTGGGAAATACACACAATCTAGACAAATTCTAGAAAGATGCCAGGAATACTGTAGTGGAATTTATGATATGAATGACTGTGAGGATATGAATGATATGCATGAACCAATGACAGCAGAAACAGAACCTGAACCCTCATTAGATGTAATTGCATGGACAATAAAGAAACTGAAGAATAGTAAATCACCAGGATGTAATCAGATACCAGCAGAACTAATTAAAGCGGGAGGAGAAGAAAACATACAAATCTATCATGCATTATGTAAAAAGATATAGAAATATGGTGTATGGCCAAAAGATTGGAAGAGAACTATCTTCATTCCAATACTTAAAAAGGCCAACCTGAAATTATGCACCAATTATAGAACTGTTGCCCTGATCAGTCATGCAAGTAAAATTCTACTAAACATCATAATGGAAAGACTTCGTAAGAAAATGGAAGAAGAGATTAACGTGGTTCAACCTGGATTTAGACAAGGAAGAGGAACAAGAGATCAATATACTCAACATGCGTTTAATAATAGAGAAGTGCACAGAATTTAATGTAAACCTCTTCTCCTGTTTTGTGGATTATCCAAAAGCATTTCACCGTGTACAACATCAGAAACTTTGGGAAATCATTGGGAATATGGGCTTTCCATCACATGTAATACAACTCATAAAAATACTCTATCTAGACCAGCAAGAAGCGTTTAGAATAGATGGCGAGACATCAGATTGGTTTGACATCAGGAAAACAGTCCTTCAGGACTGTGTGCTGTCACCCTATTTGTTTAACCTGTAAGCCGAAAATATACTGGGATATGTCAGAGATGATATAACCAGGGGGCAATATGATGCCCTAAATATCGGTGGTCATGAAATACCAGAGATTCGATATGCTGATGATACAGTATTACTATCCACATCATAGAGTGGTATAGAAATCTTAATAACCTCAACCCAAAGAAATAGTGAAAATCACAACTTATATCTTACCATAGCAAAAACAAAGATATGCATGCAGATAAAACTATTATGGAGAAAGAAATATATGTTAATGAGGAAAGACTGGAAGTGGTGGAAAATTTTGAATATCTTGGGTCATTGATTACAACAACGGTGACACATTGAAAGACGTGCAAGTCGATCGTCATTCGCAACTGCGAGCGCTAACAACACATGTTAGTTAGTTAGTTAGTTAGTCGACAGATCATCCTCATTGCACATCGAACCATTCAGTCCATAAGTGCTCGGATCCCCTCCTCAGCAAATCCCGCAACGTGTAGCGGCTAACGACGCCAGTTCTGTGTTGGTTTATCAATCTTCTTTGGCTTCCTGCGTAGTGTTCTTGTTTGGCCACCCCTCTTTTAATTTGCTGCTCTCGCAGTCTGGCCATTGTTGTAGATTCACAGTCATCACTTGGTTCTCGCAAAAGTCTTACTTCTCGTAGAGCATTCAGGATGTCGGCCTGGTCCATGGCGCGTCCGCCCTCCACAGTAGCCTCACCTGCGAGCTTGTCAGCCCGCTCATTTCCTTGTACTCCCGCATGCCCTGGCACGAAGATGAAACTAATCTTTGCCAGCCGAGACCGCTCCAGAGGCAGCAACCATTCTCTTCGGATCGATCCCTCCTCTATCCTCTTGATCATGTTCATTGAGTCGCTGAGGAAACAAGCCCTAGTGAATGTCTGTGTCTCGAGCCATGTTATTGCTTTACTTACTGCCATGACTTCCATGGTCAGGCTACTTGTGGTTTCAGTGAAAGCACCAGAGTCCCCCTTCACAATTCTCCCTCCGGCCCGAGCTGTAAAGGCCCATGAGCTTCTCACATGTCGGACGACCGACCCATCTGTGTAGATGACCGCGTCACCGTCTAGCGAATTCTCGAAAATCAACGCTTGTACTTCAGCCTCAACAGCAGCCGGATTTTCTTGTCTGCATTTTCTATCTAGTTGGATGCAAACTGAAAAGGATGTGCAGAAGTCTGTTGGCACTTGCACCCACTCCTCGCCAGGTTCTAAGTCCTCAAGTGAACACACCTGTTGAAGAATGTCTTCGGCTTGACCCATCCACGACCGTCCTCTTTTTAACCTGCTGCCCTTCACCTTCCTAATTTCACTATGCAGTGGATGTTGTGTGTTTGCGTTAATTCTGAGGTAGGCGCGTGCCCTGCAACCTTGTATTCTCTCTTCAATGGTTGGAAAATCAAGAAGGTAGCGCATCGCCCTGCATGCTGTATCTCTTGTACATCCAAGAATAATGCGCATAGCTTCATTCTGTATCCTTTCCATCCTTTCTATCTGCTTATGGCTGAGAGTCAGGATTGCCATTGCATACTCCAAAACAGACATGACCAGCCCCTCGTACAGAAGACATAGATGGCGCTGCTCACAGTTTGCTGCCGCCATCACCCGCATTGCTGCCAAACCCCGCTTGGCCTTTATTATCACCTGGTCTATGTGCACATTATAAGCAAGGCTTCGATCAAACCGTATCCCCAGGTAATTCATTGCCTGCGTTCTTTCCACCGTCTCTGAACACAGCATTACAGTTGGTGTTGGAGTGTTGACAATATGATTATTCAACGAGAACCAAGTCACTGTTGCCTTTGTTGGGTTGACCATTGCCCCAGCTTCATCACACCAAGTACTTATGCGATTGAGTTCGGTTTGTAGTTCCACAGCAACCTCCTCTCTATCCTTACCCTGACGATACACTAAAACATCATCGGCATATGACAATGTCCTGCCAGGTCCAGTGATCTGCTCACTGGTGATTCTCACTGTGTAGGCGTTGAACAGTACCGGAGATAATGGTGATCCCTGTGGTAGGCCAAGATATATTGTTGTTGGTTCCGAAGTCCAACTGCCACATCTAAAAACTACTTTCCGTTGGAAGAGGGCTGCAGCGATCCAACTAAGGAGGAATGGACTTACGTTTAGTTCGAGAAGCTGAAACATTAAAAAATCCAGTGGTACTCTGTTGTATGCGTCCTCAAGATCAATCGCTGCAGCAACGGTTTCAGTGCCTGAGTGGAAACCTTCATAGACATCCTGGGCAAAGACTGCTGCATTGGTCCAGGTTTCTCTTTTTGGACGGTACCCACCCAGGGTGGGTGGGAAAACACCTTGCCTCTCTAGTTGGCCTGATATTTTCCTGGCAATTACCTTCTCCAGCAGCTTGCCTATTGTATTCTGCATGGTTATAATTCGATATCCCTGAATTTTTGTGTGGTCTTTGTCAGGCTTCGGCAAGGGAATCAGATAGCTGTGTAACCATTCCTCCTTGATGCTAGCACTCCCTATACTGTTGTTGTACATGTCTGCTAGTTTCTCTAGCTCATTGTCGGTACACCTATTTATGTCGTCGTATCTTATGCCATCAGGACCTGGAGCACTGTTTTTTGATCGTCGAAGCACAGCCTTGATTTCTTTCACTGTCACTGTGTCTTCATCCGAGGTGTTCTGGGCCTTGCATCTGTCTGAGGTGACCTCCTTGGCCAGATTTCGGCCTCCCATGTCTGTCTGGTTGCTCTGCTCAAGGTAGCGTTCAAAGAGGGCTTTGCCCTTGTCCTCGTCAGTCCTCTGCCAGATGAGGTCAGCACCTTGGAAGTCAGAAATGCTCTTATTCTTGACTACACCACTCATGCTTTTATGTAGTCGCCAGAACAATTTCAGTGACTTGTCTGTGCTTACTCTTTGACACACCTCTGCCCATTTTTCGCTTTTAACAACCTTGACCAGTTTTTTGAAGTAGCTTACTTTTGTGTGCATCTCTCTTTCTAAGTGCAAGCAGGGACTAGGATGACCAGCTCTGTTCTTCTTGGCATTTTGCCATCTCCTTACAGCACTACGCTTATCCACCCAAGCCTTCTCCACCTCGAAACTCCACCACGGTGGCTGCTCCCAGCTTTTTTTCCTGCCCTGAAACGTTCTGCGCTTGTCACGTCTTATTTTACTCACCACATCTTGCCCTGTACTGTCATACTGGAACGTCTTTACCTTTAGCTTGTGCTGCCTGGTTCTGCCTTTCTCCACCAGTATGCTGCAAGGGTGGTGGTCGCTGCCATGGTGTCCTAGGACACCCCATCTACACACTGTAGTGAGTGAAGGTGAAACTAGCGCCAGATCAATAGCACTGTCCTCATCGCCCGGACGGCTTGATGTCCTGGTGACACAGCCACTGTTGATACAAACCAGGTCGATGGTTTCCAGTGCAGTCTCGAGCTCCTCCCCCTGTGTATTGGAGGAAGTGTTTCCCCATGATCTGCCTTTAGCGTTGAAGTCACCACAGAAAATAACATTTCTCTGGTGGCCTAATATGCCACTTAAGCACTGCCACTTCTGGGCGTCCACACTGGCATTGCGGGCATAAACATTAACCAACACGAATGGTATACTGGAATGAACTCTCAACGCCTGTATTTGTATATCGTCACTGTCCCAACTGGACATGTCTAGCTCTGACGCCACCATGCTGTCGCGAACGAGAATCGCCATTCCCAGATGTCGTCTGTTGTAGAAACATTTGAAGCCGGCAATTTGGAGTAGCTGATCGCCCAGTCTCGTCTCCTGGAGTGCTACAATGTCGTTCCTGTAAACTAGGGTTTCTAAAATAGAGCCCCGTTGTTTTACACTGGTACAGTTCCAATATAGAATACGGATATTCCTGAGTCCTAGACGGTGACACTTGAGTCTAAAACGCCTCAAACCACCACGCTTACCTTGTTTCTTTATCCCTGCGCGGCTACCACGCCGCTTCGGTATGTTGACTGCTGACTGCACGAAGAACACACGTTGTTACGCCATGTTGAAAAAACGTAAACACAGACTGAGAAAACCACACACTGCTGAAAATTCACTCAAGGATGGCTTCGCTCGATGCACGAACTCCGTAGCATCCGCGCAGATCTTGAGTAGAAACTCCTGGTTTTACATCCTGGCACACCAATTACACGCAAGAGATGAATAAATCCATCCCCTACGCGAAAAAGTTAACGAACACAAAACAACACGACCGTCCGTCGCCATCTTGAAAACCGGAAGTCCTAACAACACATGTCACCTGAACAAGTCAAGAATCCTGATACGGGGGAAATGGTAAGTAGCAAGGACACCAAAAACGCGTGGTATCCGAGATGTGCAGCGTGGGAGCCGACAAGAAGAACAACATGGAGAGCCTGCCTGCGAGCTGTAACAAAGAACCTGAATCTACAGCTACTACTGAAGCCACCACGAGGGAGAACGTCGACAGTCAACCACAGACAAGAGCCAAACCTACTGAGAAGCTGAGAGAGGAAAAAGACACCAGAGTCGGAAACATCGACTCACCGACAATCACGTCGGTTATCAAGCGTATCCAAGTGGAGTTATCAGACGAAGAAATCTTGAAGCAGTTACGAGAATAAAATCTCCAAACCCGATTCTTGAAGGCGGAGCGGTTCCTCACCTACTCCAAGGTTCCCCAATCTGGGCGGTGGTGACGACAGAGGGCAGCGAGATGCCGACCACAGCAGCAATCAACAAGAAAAAACAACAAGCAGAGAGATTCATCTTAAGAGTCAATTAATGTTCCAGATGCCAGATGGCCGGCCACAGCAGAGCAGCATGTCGCAGTAAGACGGAAATATGCCGGTACTGCGCCGATCACCACGCCTTCAAGGAGTGTCCGCTGACCATGCTGGACACAGACTTCCGAGCACCCAACAACAAAAGAACGTGCGCCAACTGCCTGGGCAAGCATGGAGCAAGATACGTAGGCTGTCCGTACCTTCAACGACACGGAGACGTCTTAAAGTTCGCCATCACCACAAAGACTCCATATAAGGACGCAATGCGGAGGTGCGAAACTGCCACGGGCATCTCACAAGCGGAAAAAGCTCAACTGCAAGACCAGATAGATGAGCTAAGGAAGGAAATCAAGCTGCTTCAATCACCGGCACCGACCAGCGACAATGAAAAGCTGCTTGCTGAAATAAAGGAGATCCAGCAAAACATCAAGCAAGAATTGGAACATATGGCACTGATAAAGAAGGAGAACTAAAGCATCCTACAAACCATTAAATCAGAGCGAGAACTACAAAAAGCTGAAATGGAACATTTCCATAACAAACCAATAGAAGCCATACAAGAAATCGGAGAGAAACCGCAAGATGAAAACCAAGAGACGGAGCTTGAATGAATCGCAAGCGAAAGCCAGCAGCCCAACCACGACGTCCGAAACAGTCAAAGGGAAGCCAATATCCCGCCAGAGACCCGAAGAAAACCGAGATTAGCACCCTGACGACGGCGTAGAGGACGCTCCGAAACCGGCAGTATTTACCGATGAAGAAATCGTAGAGATAAAGAGGATGCACGAACTCAAGTGCAAGCAAGAAAAAGAAAAGAAGTACAAGAAACCCAAGGGGAAACCAATGCCCTGCCGTCACGCTGACCAAACAGATGTATGACAGGATGACGTACACACACGGCAATACTATATAGATGACGGAGAGATCGTCCCATGACTGACCACGGAGGAACCAATCGAAAGACAGCAAGAACTCAAACGCGAAAATGAAAAGGCAAATCACATCAAAAAGCTTCTACAGGCAATACACAAAATTAATCAATCAATCAATCATGTGCCATGCCGGAAAGCGTGGGCGGTCATGATTCGCCATTTCACTCGATCACCAGAGTCGTGGATCAGCTCAGTGTTCCTGTCTCGTCCATGCCATGTGGCCAAGCCATCCAGGTATTTTCCTCTCGGTCTTCCTCTTGGTCTGTTCCCTTCGATCTTGCCAGCTGTCACTAAGTTCTCCAGTCCATTTCTTCTCATAACATGTCCAAAAACTTTTGACTGTCTACGTCTAATTTCTCTAATCAATCTACGATTGATATGTATATATCATATGTTCCAATTCTTGCTTGATGTTTTGCTGGATCTCCTTTATAAAGGGAGGCAAAAATACCAAATAAAAAGGACTTATAAGGACTACAACCAGGCAAGCCAGACGAGCCAGGAGCCTTCACTAACAAAAGAAACCACCAGCGGAGACGAGAACAAAGGACAGCCGCCGACCAACCCTCCAGCTGACATCACAGACACAAACGCTTACATAACCAGTCCGAGATAGGACTTACTCGTAAGAGCGCACACGACAAGAAACGGTAAAAATACCCACAAAAACCACGGATCTCAACAATAACCAAAATTGAAGAGGCAGGTTAGACGAGATCGAATTTGGAATTTGTTTTTCTTTTTCGAAAATTGGAATTGGGACATTAACAGAAATTAAGCGACGACTATCAATTGCTCTTCAAAGACTAAAACAACTTAATAATTTTGGAGTGGGACAGATAGAGCTACAAAAATAAGATTTTTAAGATCATGCATCTTTCCCATTGCAACATTCGCCGGTGAGACCTGATCACTTACTAAACAAGCTGAACAGCGCATAAATTCTTTTGAATATAAATGTTATAAACTGGTTCTAAAAATATCTTGGGTAAAGACAAGAACAAATGCATCCATACTTCAAGAGCTGAATATTGAAGAGGGTTGGCTTTTAATGACCATAAGACAATGAAAACTGATATATTTTGGTCACTTGAAACGCCATGAAAGTTTGTAGAGAGCAATAATGGAGTGTTATATGCCTGGGAAGAGAGGAAGAGGAGGGCCAAAGAGAAGATGGGTGCAGGATGTGGCGGATTATTTCCAGATGGGTGTATCGGATGCGGGACAACTTGCTTGTGATCGAGCAGTTTTCCGGAGGTTTGTTATGTGAGCGAGGTTCTGCAAAGGACATGTTACTGAATGAATGAATGAATGAATTTGTGAATGAATGAATGAATGAATGAATGAATGAATGAATGAATAGGGATTAAACCTGGTGCTATGAAATCGATCCTCTCGCCTTGACATCCCTTTTGATAACTGTATAATAAAGTAGCTCTCCGCCCTGAGAGGCAGCCGTAGCAACTAATCCATCTTAAAATAACATTTGGAAACTGAAGAAACATCTGGAATATGGGAGGAAGAGGGGGGGGGGGGGGGGGGGGGAAGGGTGGGTAAATGAAGCGGCTGGTTGAAAAATTAAAAGCCTAGTAAATCACTGGCAGCTTGAAGTAGCTAAAGCACGTACTTAAGTTATCAAACTGAATTTAATTGCATATCCTTTTACATGAGGTCGTATTCAACCCCAGTATTTTCTGACTATTGGTGATTTCATGGCAAGTTTGCTTTCAGTAATGTGTCAGCACCTGTGCCCCAATGGGTCCAGTACCTGGAAGAAGTGCCTTCTGAGCCAGTCTCTCCAGATATGAAGACTCCGTCTGTTCAGTTGCACTCTCTACTCGACCACATAGCCGTCACCACACGACATTCGTCAGACTGCATCGCGACCCGAAGATTGTGGGTTCAGTACCGGATCTCCAGATGGGTGTATTGGACACGGGACATTTTGCTTATGACCGAGAATTTTTCCGGACGGTTGTTATGGGAGCGGGATTCTGCAAAGGACATACTACTGAATGAATGAATGAATGAATGAATGAATGAATGAATGAATGAATGAATGAATATTTATTGGGGCAATATCCCCATTATTTACATGTTCTTCATATCTGACTGCTACTATTAACGCTAATTATCGTAATGAAAACAAAATATGATTATGCATATGATGAGAAATCATAAGATGGTACTTGTAGTGTTTATTTCCTTATTTGAGTTGAGGGCTTGCCCAGATTGTAATAACAACAGGCTAGTATAGTTGTTGAGTCATCATCACATTTATACACAATTCTGTTAAAATTACTTCGCGAATGTCAACATAAACAAAAAGAAGACACATAAATTACATCACGGCATGGGACATACGAATTCAGAATCGTAAGGGCCATTACTAAATCTAAAGAATATTTACAATCTTTACAGTTCTAGCAATTAGTTTCTTAATGTTTCCTTAATTTAATTTACAAATCAACTTTTGCTGCCATTTACAAATACGTTAACTTATAAATGTGAAAGAAAATGAGCATAGCCTATTCACACAAGTAATTGTATTATTTATTTTTCTCTCAGCATAATAGATTTTTATAATCAATTTGTCTTGCTTATTTTATTTAGTTTATTAAACCATATTATATAGTTTGAGAGATATTTAAGATATGCAATGTAAATTATATTTTTGGCAGGCCGTTTATAGACCATAAAGTGTTAACAACAGAGTACAAAATGGGTTCAAGTGTCAGTACAAAATGCCAAACATTGGTTACGGCACCTGAAAGAAGTGCAAGCATATCTTCACTGATGGTGCAAGAACGTCTGACCCGATGGCTTCAAGTATTTCCTCGTTCACACGGACGTTGGATCCTTCGTGCGCTGGTGAGTCTTGCGTGCGTGGTGTTCCAGCACGCTGGTCAGTTAACTAGAGTAACCTGTACTCCATGGTTACTCGTCGAGGCGAGTTTCCTAGTGTCTTGGGAAACCCTCGCTCACTTACACTCAATGCCCTCTTGGTTGACACAAGTGTGTCCCGTTGTGAAGCTATTTATAGCGCTGGTGTCTCTTCTGTCTGGTGTCCTTTAATAGTCTCTGTCTTAGCTCTATTACTATATTCTTAACTCTGTAAACTCTTATTTAGACCTTTGACAGGCTCCTCTCCTCTCCGTGGAGTGTTACAACCTTTTAACTCATTGCTTGTAACACGTTGTATGGTCACTAAAAATTGGCTGTCCAATTTTGTCAAAGATCTCATAAGTTGTAAAACTCTCTTCTGGGGATAGAACAAACTCTCCTTTTTCCTTATTCACACTGTTCTATTAATTCACTCGGCTAATTGAGTAGCCCATCCTATCAGTACAGTTGGCTATAGATCTTCTTGGGAATTGTTTTGATCCGGGACCGTTGTCTTATGACTTATGTCCTGACTTCCGTCTTATGACCCATGTCTTCTGGCTTCTGTCCGTTGACTTATGTCGTTTGACCTGTCCTCATATTGCCCAAAATGACAACCCAATACAAGTTGACTATGTTATGAGTACAACACATGAGCATCGAATGTTCATGTTCCCAATAATATCAGCCCCAACTCGTATACATTAAGTTATACTCTTCACCTTCTAGCTTCCGCTTGTGAAGAAATATTTTCAATGTTACATTAAGGTTTTTAAGAAGTTATTGTGTCCCCTGTTTTGAGTTACTGTTCTTTGAAACAAATGGTGTATGCAACTTTTATGTGTTCGTTTTCCTGTTTGTTTGCGTGTTTTCTAATAAACTACAGTGTACTTAATTTGCTAACATGTGTATGCGTTTCTATTCTACATGTGTGTATTCCTTCGAGCGCCGTAAATCGGTTTATTGTGGCTACAAACGTCTATTCTTCTTATTTATGACCACAATTCCGTTTCAAGATGCTCAAAGTATTTTCTGTATTTACTACTACTAAAGTATTGCAGTAACACACTTAAAACTTTACAACACATTGGTTACACAGATTGACACAGACAAGTCGCAACAAGACGTTTTAAGTGGTGAACAAAAAACAATTTGCCGCTACCTCTCTCTCTCTCTCTTTCTCTCTCTGTCAATGTTTACTATTGTATTCATTCTCCCCTCTCATGTACACATCTTTCTTCACTTTCATACCATCGTTATGTTAAAACATTCATTCGTCATTAAAATATGGTTCATAATATCAAGTAAATGAACATTACATATGTACACTAAATGACTGGCTGAATTGTACAAATTTTCACGCCAAATGACTGTGCCGTTCATTTGCACGTGTCATGCCTATGCAAATGGGGTCCTGTCTATACAAAATATACAAGTTTGTGAGGATGGTTTGTTACCTGCCATAACCTAAACCAGGCTATGAAAGGAGAGACACAGTTTGCACAACATGAGTTGAAGAAGATTGGGAAAATGTGCAAGACGTTTTTGGTGCAAGCGCGAAAGCGACACAAAAACGTCACTTAGAGATCAGTGAGATATGGCCTGCCGTCCAGCTCGGACGAGGCATGTCTGCTGGAGCATGGCGAACGGTTTGTTACGCCGCTCTTTGTGTGCAGCTGTGTGAATGTCAGATGTCACGTATCCTATATTCCCTGTCGAGCTGTTGTGTATCAGAAAGCATGGATAGATTAAAAGCAATTGTCAAGAAGAAAGTCTTCGTGAGATTGTATTCCAGTGCCTGTGTTGGTCTTCTATAAAACAAGGTATCACGTATTATTCATATTATGTTAAACCCTAGATACATCAATGAGCCCATGTCAATGCACTTCGTGACATTACCGATCCTGTAATACTCACTAATCTAACTAACTGATGTAATTTGGTGTGCTGTTCTAAATTTATCCTAAGGGAAATAATCTAACTAATTAATTACATTTAAGCAAAATGGGTTAGTTACCTGCAAGTGTTATTGGTACATGAAATGATGTTAATTCCTAAATGGTTGAGTTAGTTTAGAAATGATATTTTAAATAAATGAATTTATAAATGATTATGTTTATGCTGTGATAAGGTAAAGTAATATCTAATAATTGCATTTCTAATATGGGTGTTAACTTAAATGGGTTCTTAACTAACTGTAGGTGACTTATTATTATCAAATAACATAAATAAAGTTATATATGCACTTGAACATTTTACAATTCAATTATTAATACAAAAATGAAGTTATGCGTACTGTTTATAAAACAATGTTATATACATATCACAATTACTTTTATATATAATTACACTAAACTAATGTCATCCTTTCGGGTGTGATGATGGAGCGCTGTTCTTTGTATACTATTTTCATAACATAGTTCATTTAGCCAAAGTCTTATATGCTCTCCTTCCTGGATAGTGTTTATATATATAGTTCCCTACCAATCTATGTAGGTTCACATGTAACACTTCAATGTAACTATGGCTTAAAATGTGTTAGCGATGCAGACATACTACTTATGCGTCTGTTCGTTTCACTCATAATGGCACTGTTACTCTTACACAGTTTACACGCTTTGCAATGATAACGCACTTACAGTGTAACTTTTTCACCACATACGGCACTGATCTAATTAGCAATTACAGTGTCACTGTTTCTGGTGATCTCTGGTCGATCTCTTCCTGTACCTCAGGTATTTCAATGTTTGACGGTCGACTCAAAGTGTCTGCCAAAGAGTTCAAACTCCCCTTGAAATGCTGGATGGTAAAAGGCATAGTTTCTGCAGAATCAAGAGCCCATCTGCAGAGACCCCTATTGTTATGGGGGATGCCAGACTGCATCACAGAAAGCGGAGAATTTGTCGGTCTGGATCACAAACTGTGTTCCTGCCAGAAACCTATGAAGTTGTCTAACACAATAGATTAAGCTAAGGGCTCTCCAATTCTGATGCTGAGTATCCTCGATTCAGCTGGGCTGATCTTACGGCTTACGTACATTACCTGGGTGGAACTTCCCTTCGTAAAACTGGCCTAGGACTCCCCGATATGGAAATAGCACTTGCGTCTGTACGTAAAATATAGGTAAAATTTGGTTAGGCAAACGCAAAAATAGGTGGAACGCTGAATAAATATTTCAATTTTGATAATGCACTAATTAACCGGCATCTTGAATATCTAATTTTGCCGAAGCTTTCAAAATATTGGAAAAAACACTGGTGATTTCCGCCAGATTGGGAATAAATTTAATATAATAATTCACAAGACCAAGTAGACTTCGGACCTGTTTCTTGGTCGTTGGCATAGTCAAATTGAGAATATTGGTCACAATCCTTTTCATCTGTTCTGAGTTGGCCCCTGCAGATGGTATGGCCTAGGAAGTCAATTTCTTCCATGCCCAACTCTACTTTAGTGGGTTTGACTGTACGACCGAATAATCGCAACCTATCGAAGACATGTCGCAGTTTCTGTAGGTGTGATGTCCAGTCTACCGTATGAATGCATATGTCATCAATGTATGTAGATGTATTGGATACCCCGTGAAGAAGATCCCTAGTTAGACGGACAAAAGTGGCTGGAGCATTACGAAGGCCAAAAGGAAGAAATCGCCACACATAGAGATCTAAAGTTGTGGAAAAGCTGTCAAAGGAATTGAGTTTTCTTGCATCGGGACCTGCCAATATCCTTTCGTGAGGTCGAGTTTAGAAAAGATGCGAGATGTAGACATATCAAGGATAAAATCCTCGCATGCTGGGATTGGCTCAGCATCAATTTTTGTCACTCTGTGTAAACGTCGATAATCGACGCAGAGTCGAATTGTTGAGTCCTTTTTGGCGACAAGGACGATAGGGAAAGAATATTCTGACTGAGATTTCTGAATTATTCCACTCGACTCAAGAGATAGTAATTCTTTGTCGAGATTAGCCCTATAATTTAGTGGGATGGAATAAGGTCGACACTTTATTGGGGTGTTATCAGTCAGATTAATGGAGTGCTCTATTCTGTCTGTCTTTCCTGGGATGTCGGAGAAAATGTCTTTGTACTCCGTCACTAATTCTATCATCTGTCGTCGTTGCTCGTCTGTAAGTTTGCTTTCTATCCGTATGCTCTCAATGGTCCCAGTCGTGTCTACTGTAGGGACTGGTAATTCTATTCCGTCGTCATCTGTCTCGTTCAGTACTGTTGTTGTACTAGCTGTGTGTGCTGTTACCTGGCTAAGTCTGTTTGCGATGTCGTTGTCCTGCGTCGCCCTACCTAGTGTTGTTTTGGTTGTGTACGTCGTCGTCCGATTAATTGGTGTGGGTGCATTTGTTGTCTTTGGGGAGTTCTTGGTGGGGGGAAGAAGGTTTTGGCAGCATGTTGATAGGAAATATCTTTAATTTTACCTTATCGATATTTCATAATCGACATCTGATATTTTCCGTTCAACGTTGAATGGCCCTTGCCACGATGTTAGTAACAAATTACGTTTATCTGGTAAGTAAAAGCAGAACCTTCTGATTAGGTTCAAGGTGTATTGTGTCATCAAGCGATGCTTCAGGCATTACGGGATAACTTCTCTCGCACCACACAAAAAGATTGTAAGTCGTACGAGAGGCATGGATTACACATTTTATTGCCACTGGCTCTTTACACTACATCAATGCACAAAAACTGTCGCTAATACATCACACAAGAATACACATAATTCCCTATCACTAGTCGTTTCCTAACCCTACTGCTAACTCTATCTACTTGGCTAAAGAAACACGCATCGACACTAATCGATGCGCTCGCTATGAAGTCTGTCCCCGGTCTGACTCTTTTCCTCGCGTGGCTACACAGCACGCGGAAGGACCTTGTGTGCCCTTCGGCTTGTAAGTGCTGCATCACTCGGCACGCTTAGAGTAGCCGTCTCCTCTTGAGTGGTATTCCACTTCTCCGTGTCTATCACGTAGGCGTGATTGCGCCGTGACCAGAGTGCTTACTCTCTGGTTGACACCTCCGTGTCTCATGAGAGGACTATTTGATAGTTCCCCTTCCTACCTACTCCTTACATCTACCCCTGCCCTCATGTAGGGGCACTGGGTGACCTCTAATCTACTTGAGGTAGACCACTCTTTCAGGGTGGTCTTCACTACTTCCTAATTGAGTCTTTGACAATTGTTTTAGCACCCTTATTTGCATAGTCGCGGTACATCTGTCCTTTCCTCTCCAAAGATGATTTGGTTATTACACACGCTTTCATTATTCTATCGCGTGTCTCTGTTACCATCTCATACGGTTTTACTGATGTTGGGTTTTCTGGTAAGCTAGTGATTAGCCGATGGTAAATTGTTAGGGGTCCTCGAGGGTTCGCCCCATGCACTAATTCAAAAGGTGAGAAACCCGTACTCGAGTGCGGAATTTCTCGATGGGCAAATAGCACTGCTGGCAATAGCTTGTCCCAATCAGATGGGTTTTCTGCTGTTACTTTCGCCAGCATGAGTTTGAGATCCCCGTTAATTTTTTCTATGATCCCGTTGCTCATTGGGTGGTACGGGGTACAGAAATGCTGTTCTATTCCTAACAATTTTGTTAAGGCTTGCGTAGCAGCCGAAATAAACTGCGTTCCACAATCTGATAGAATAGTTCGCGGAAAGCCAAAACGACAAAATAAGTGCACATATACATTTGCCACATCTTTGGAGGTGGTGTATTTTAGTGGAATAGCTTCGATCCACCTGGTACATAGATCCACGAGAGTAAGTATGAATCGGTTTCCTTTGCTCTACACCTGATTTAGGGGTCCAACAATATCGACCGCTACACACTCAAATGGTCTAGATGCTAATAATGACCGTTGAACTTCGGACGTCACATGCTTTCCCTTTCTTACAAGATGTTGACAAATAGTACATGAACGACAGAAAAATTTTATATCAGTACAGAATTTAGGCCAGTAGAAGTGTGACAAAATTCTGGCTCTGGTTTTGTCATAGGCCAAATGTCAAGCAAACGGTGACTCATGTGCGATCTTTAGTACATTTTGTCGGTATGTTACAGGTAACACCGTCTGCTGAATTTCATGGTTATTATTTGTGTAATAACGCATGAGAATTCCGTTGTGTATTCCAAAATACCAAGATGCATTTTTAGTCACGTTCGCTCGCTCACCTAACAATTTAAAATAAGGTGCGATAGTTTGATCGTTCGTTGTGCCTCGATAAATTCTTGTCGAGTAGTGTTGTTATTGGCACCGCTGGGTGTTAATAGCTGTAACATCTCATTTTGTAGGTCAGTATAGTGTGTTTGAGTATCTGACCTTGTTACAGCATTAGCCATGTTTGTTTGTTTCCAGGCTAATATGTCGTCGTCAGTACATTGCTTCAATGAAGTTAAACAGCCTAAAATCAGATCCGTGCAGGGATCTTGCAGGACTGCGCAAGTAAATATGCCGGTAAGGAACGGGGTATTAATATGCGCTTTTGCCAGTGGGTATTTCTCAATGGTTCCAGAGAAAGTACGGCATTTGACAAATTTACCCGTGTAATCTTCTGGTCTGACCAGCTCTTTTCTTAAACCAAGTAAAGTGCTGCCGCTATCCAGTAAACAATGGCATGGTTGATCATTGACCAGTGCATCGTAGAACTTCAGTTTACATCTGGAGGCACCAGCTGCATTAGCATCTTCGTTGGAAAATGGTATAACGTGACCGCATTTCAATTTTCCATCCGCATGAAACTGGTGACATGTGTCACATCTCTTAAAGTCTAATATATCAGTAACTACTGCCACACTTTCACATTCACTCTCTGGTAATACATTTACAAGTTCAGAGTCAATTACACTATCATCGTCAGATGACGTATCGATGAGCACAGCATTATTTGCCTTCATTCGTTGCCTACCAAGACATTTGGCGCTATAATGGCCATAGCTGGAACAAAAGTAACATTTAACAGCACGTTTAAATGAATTTCGTCTGCTTTCTTGCTTCTTTATTATGGTTTCTAAGTGTGAGGGATATGCCGGGTTCTTGTCGCACATAGAGTAGCTAGGATGAAATAATTTACAATATCTACACTGTGGTGGCTTCTGGTAAGGTTTGTCTTTCTTATGATACTTTTTCTGATTATAAGATCTACTAGGTACGTTCTTAACAAAAGCAGTGATCTCTGTGTCATGTGTTGTGGTCTTAAATATGTCACGATTAGAAGAAAAATATGCTGACCCCCGTTTTTCTAGTTGCTCAATGGATTCGATATCTGATTGTTGGAGAAACTTCGCAAAAGGGGTAGGGACTGTGGATATCACCTTATCCATTACCATGAGATCTTGTAATTTATCAAAGTTTTTGCCCACTTTCGCTGCCTTAATCCATTTATTAAATGTACTTTGCACGTTAGAGATGTAATCTAGAAAGGTTTCAGTTGGCTTTGGTTTTATTTGGGAAAACTGAATTTGAAACCCAGTGGCATCCAGAAGGAAATGCTGCATAATTCTATCGTGGATGTACTGATAATTATTCCTTAGTTCTGTAGGTATTGATTGTGTAACCTTTAATGGCTCCCCACTGAGATTTCTCATGTAGATCATTGCCCAGTCATCCAATGGTATTTTCTGAGTCTTAAGCTGAAACTCTATATTCTCAGTCCAGGCTGAGATTGAAACGCCTACGCTATATGGTTTGATTAGGCGTTTATATTTACTAACCTTATTTTGTTCTTCCTGACTCTTTTGTTTACTCGAGGCTATCTGGATGTTTGAATCTATCTCCATTTCTTTCATCTTTAATTTAGTTTCTGACTCTACCTGTATCTGCTTCTGTTTGGTGGCTTCCTCTACTTGTTTCATCTCTTTTTGATGTTGCCTTTCTAATGCTCTTTCGTCTCTCTGTAGAGCAGCTTTTCTCTCTGTTTCTTCTCTCTGTAGAGCAGTTTTTCTCTCTGTTTCTTCCTTCTGTCGAGCTATTTCTTCTTTGTATCTTTTTCTCTAATTTCTCTCCAGTATGGCCTATTTTTTTGCCCGCCTGGATACAATCATTTAATGATTACATTATGTGGCTTTATGTTACTTCACAATGATATCACTCTAGGTTTACACAATGGTTTGTAGTTATGTGTTAGTTATTTACATTCTCACTGAAAATAAAGATGCATGGTTAACATAGTGAATATCAAAATAATTCAAAAATATACTCATCTAATTTGTCGGAAAATACAGCCCTTGGGGTGTTCCACCGCTGTCTTCCGGACACACAAAAATGATCGACTTGACAACAGAACGGATGCTTATGTTTAGTAGAGCATCAATACTTTAGAAATATGCGTATGATATAAATACATGTTCATATTTCATGCGGCTGATGAATCATAAATATGATCTAGATAATGATAAATGATGTTAATGAATGAATGTTATGATAGTATAAATGATCGTCATGATTTGTAAGATGATTCGTCATATGCCAGTCACTGTCGTCTTGTCTTCACTTTCTATCTTGTTTGGTATACCTACGTTCTATGGCTTTCGTTCAGTAGCTAATATATTTTCCTTGTGCAAAAAGAACTTATTTTGCACAAATATCTAAATGAATGTGATGAATGGTGACATTAATGGCTGTATCACAGAAAATGAAATGTACACGATGGTTTGCTTGATAATTTAAATTCATATTTGTATACATTTTCATTACCACAAATTCATACACATTTCCTATTAATCTTCGTAGAATAACACGACTTGTACATTAATCTTTCTTCATTGTGGTTCAAGCTCCACAAATGGTAACATATTAATTATCACGTAGTACTGGTGTTGATCACTAACGTTCATTCACAAAACAAAATTATTTCTGACATTGTATGGTAAATAATTCACGTTAGTTTTAGGTATTTTTTCCACAAAATAATTCACGTTAATTTTAGGTATTTTTAACACAGAAATAATGCCAAATGGTGCCTGTTGGCGTTGGTTCAGGGACTTCTGACACCAAATGGGGTCCTGCCTGTCAGCGACTTACTTGCGACAGGTATTTCAGGACTCCCCTACTTTTGCACCACACGAAATAATAACTCGTGTCATTTGCAAAAGGGTACAATTTATTTAGAGCTGATTACAAACACGCTCCGCGAGCGGAATACTTCATTGACAATAAACATCATAGTACGTTACACAGATGCAATGAATAGGTGATAATGATACTATTAATCACTGAATGGAATCTAAAGCCTAACAATTACTATTGTCTATAAACATATAGTATTCATAAGGAACACGTCTACTCTCTAGCCGTCTCAGTCGCAGTCTGAGCCACGCTTCTAGTTGCGTGTTCAAACACGGACGTTGGATCCTCCGTGCGCTGGCGAGTCTTGCGTGCGTGGTGTTCCAGCACTATGGTCAGTTAACTAGAGTAACCTGTACTCCATGGTTACTCGTCGAGGCGAGTTTCCTGGTGTCTTGGGAAACCCTCGCTCACTTACACTCAATGCCCTCTTGGTTGACACAAGTGTGTCCCGTTGTGAAGCTATTTATAGCGCTGGTGTCTCTTCTGTCTGGTGTCCTTTAATAGTATCTGTCTTAGCTCTATTACTTATATTCTTAACTCTGTAAATTCTTATTTAGATCTTTGACAAAATCTAAACACTATTTCTAATCTTTACAGGTGTGGCAGTTAGTTTCTTAATGTTTCCTTCATTTCATTTACAAATCAACCTTTGCTGCCATTTACATATACGTTAACTTATATATGTGAAAGGAAATGAGCATAGCCTATTTACACAAGTAATTGTATTATTTAGTTTTCTCACTGCATAATTTTTTTTTATAATAATAATAAAGTGTTATCAACAGAGTGAGAAGGGGGTTCATGTATCAATACAAGATACCAAACATTGGTTAAGGTACCTGGAAGAAGTGCCAGCTCATCTGTCCCGATGGCTTCAAGAAATGCCTCTTTCACAATGTCCAGGAACTGGAAGTGCTACTGATGTCGACCCGCACATTCTCAGCCGAGATTGAACTCAATGTTTCTAGCAGGAAGAGGACAGACATTGTTGCAGTTGGCCATCCAGCTGAAGACCCTCATTGCTCGCCTCCTAACAAAAGAGGATGAGTAAATTAATCATTTACTTACATAATAACAGTAATAAATTATTTTTAAACAGTTTGCACATTATGAATTGACGAGAGATACTTGTGCTGATTCACTCTATAAATTGACGAAACATAATCTTTCTAGGCATTTATTTGTGCGAAACTTGGCATTATAGATTTTACTGCCGTTACCTTCATTGGCTTATGCTTATACAAACGTTAAACATTATTTTTATAAAATATATTTCTCTAGTAGTGTTTATTCGGGACAGGATTTCTGTTTCTTAATATTTTCTACCCATCTGGCTGCAACTACCAACGATAATTAAATAATAAATAACATTATTATTCAAATGAGGAAAAATATTATAATGGTATATCCATTGTTTATTTTCCTTATTATTTTTAGAGCATATCTAGATTATCATAACAACAGACTAGCATAATTGTTAAGTGGTCACCGAATTTATAACAATTTCGTGGGAAACCACATCAACAAAAGGAACAGGACAGGACATCGCTGTCAACACCAGCATCTTTCAGCTGTATGTTGATTTCTTGGCAAGATTACGCTCAGTAGTTTGCCATTGCTTTCTGAGCGGCCGGCTCACATACCCCGTAAGTTACCGATGCGATTCGAACCACTGCTGATTCTCACCGTTATCTCGTTACCTACGAGAATATACGAGATTACGGAGAGAAGTCGCTAACCTCTAAGCCACAAAGCCGGCAAATGGAACAGACTTTAACTAAATTAAGACATGGGACATAACAATTTATAATGTTAAGGGACATTATTCAAACTAAAATTATTTATAATATTTACCGTTCTGTGAATTACTTCTTAATTTTTTTCGTGAATTTCATTAGACATCATCCTTTGCTTTTATTTAGAAATACCTTAATATATATTCTAAAATGTAAATATAGTATAAACACAAATAATTATATTATTTAGTTTTCTCTTTGCATAATTTATTTTTATAATCTATTTTTCTTGCTTTGTCATCATAATATATTATAATCTGTTATTTTTTTTTATTGTAGTGAGGCTAGAAGCTATGTTGCTATTTATATTTTTGGCACGCCTTTGAAAGGCCAATAAAGGTACCATCCAAAGTAACTAACTTCAGTCCTTGTTTGCTCTCTCTCTCTCTCTCTCTCTCTCTCTCCCGCGCGCGTGCGTGCGTGTGTGCGTGCTCGAGCAAACGCCACATATACATGTTTTGCAATTTACTTTGTAAAATGGTATGCTTGTTGCGAACTACACAAGTATGACAAATTCTGTAGGTACATACAAGATTAACATTTTCAGAAAGCAAAAGTAAATTAGAATACTTGGAGTATGAACGATTCAGTGATACCGTTAAACTTGTTAAATAAAACTAAGTGTGATTGAGAATACTTGGAGTATAAAAGAATTTCTATTGGAAGATTTTAGTGTGCATGAGAGCAAATGATTACTCCACCATCACCATCAACGAGTAATAAGTAAGTAATTACACCGTGCCTTGAATGGAGTATTATCACGTGTAATAGAATTCACATATATTGTATATACCGTATTCGCAAATGTAACATAAACACACAAACGCACCTTGTAAAAAAATTTTTTTTTAAGTTTCATGTTATGATACTCCATGTTGACCTATAGAAAATCCACCGCTGAGAAAACAGCACATGAAATCTCCGCTCATTAGAAGCAGCGCCCCCGCACCTTTTCCGCGGCGAGTGCTTCGCTTCGATTACGTTCCTCAACA
>JACEFZ010016506.1:35000-37615 GCA_014155875.1 Cepaea nemoralis | reverse complement strand
ACCCATTGAAGCAGGCAGGCTGTGGCGGATCAGCACCCAATTGGCTGGGGGCTGCCCAGCTTGAGGCAGGCGGTAGCTGATCAGTGACACCTATAGGTGTCTCCCACCGTCAGAGGCAACGCGTGGCGCCCCATGTCTACGCCAACTGACAAGGACTTATAACCCGTAACAGTTGCCTCTCGCTTTGATTCCGAGACCAGTTAAGACCAGGGATGGAGTTATTGCCTCTCCATAGCACAAAGCCTGGGCTAAAATATAGAGATCGTGTTTTGCCCATGCAGCATGATCCCTCTCTCGGCCTGCCTAGTTTACTCCAGAGGAAAGGTAACACCCCTACATCTGGAACAAGACAAGCTGCAGAAGCTGCCGGATCAGCAAAGCAATGCTCTAACTGTCCGCCTGTCGGAGCTTCGATCCTAGACCAGTCGCCAACCAAGGCTTAGGGCCTGGTCTGCCCTGCCATGACATTTTGTCTTTAGCTTGCATTTCCTCGCACCAGGGTAAGGCTTGTACCCTCCCAATTGCGCTCTTCCGCCCGAAGCCGTTGGCACAATGTGGGGTGTCAGGTTTGGTAAGCGCCGCCCAACGTTCAGCGCTAACAGAAACCAGGTAGTACCGTCTACTGTTATACGGTAGCTCAGTCATATCTGACTAAGACCTGACACAAATGAACCGACCCAAACCCACCAACAAACCGACCAAACAACTAATTAACCATCCAGCTAGCCAGCAAGCTCGCCAAACCCATCAACCAAACCCAAATTTAAACCCGCCAGCTAACCAATCAACCATCCAACCAGCCGACCGACCGACCAACCAACCAACCAAACAGCCAATAAACCAACCAGCTAGCAGCATGCCAGCCAACCAAACAACAAACCGATCAACAGACCAACAAACCGATCAACAGACCAACAAACCTATTAACAGACCAACAAACCGATAAACCGACCAATATATCGACCAAAACCCATCAACCAACCAACCAACCAACCAACCAACCAAAGAATGAACGAACGAACGAACGAACCAACCAACCAACCAACCAACTGACCGACCGACCGACCAACCGACCAACCAACCAACCAACCAACCAACCAACTACCCACCCAACAACCAACCGACCCAAACCCAAACCCAAACCCAAACAATCAACCTATCCAAGAAACAACCAATAAACCAACCAACCAGCCAGCCAGCCAGCAAACCATTAAAACAACAAATGAAACCACCTATAAACCAACCAGCCAGCCACCAGCCAGCTAGCCCACTAACCAACTAATAGGCCAGCCTAACCAATCAACCAACCAGCTAACCAATTTACCAACGAAACAACCGATCAAACAACCAATCTACTATCCAAAAAACCAACAAACCAACCACTAAAATTACGAACCAGTCAACAAGCTAACCACTCAAATTATCAATCAGTCAACTAAATAAATTACCAACCAACCACCCTGCCAACAAATGAATCAACATAATACATTTAGAAATGTTAAAAGTAAAGAAAGAACACAGAATTACATCATAAAAGTGACACCTAGGTCTTGTAGAAAAGGAAGCACACCACCATAAAAGACTTGCTTTGTTGGTGCTTGGGGGAGCGAGGTGGTTGGGAAATCACCTCTTCTCACGAGTTACCGCCGGCTTCCTGGCCTAGAGGTTAGCGACTTTTCTCCGTAATCTCGTATACTCTCGTAAGTAACGTGACAACGGTGAGAATCAGCAATAGTTCGAATCGCGTCAGTAACTTACGGGATATGTGAGCCGGCCGCTCAGAAAGCAATGGCAAACTACACAGCGTAATCTTGCCAAGAAATCAACAATCAGCTGAAAGATGCTGATGTTGACAGCGATGTCCTGTAAAGGATATGCAAATAAGTCACGAGTAACCGAAAGTAAGAACAAATTTAATTTTCATGGATCTTGTTTGTGTTTATACGAAGACATATACACGTTTCAGAATAGACCAATCTAATCATTAAGATAAAGAGGCATATTCAGATGCCAAATGAGATATCTGATATTTGTTTAACTTACAAAGCCAGCCTAATTTACAAGGCTAAAAGAAATGTCCTGTTCTGTTAGCTTGAGGTTTTACTATCATGACTCCTGGCCTAACCTTGCCGATGAAATAAAAACAGATAGCTTTCTCTCTCTCTTTCTCTCTCTCTCTCTCTCTATCTCTCTCTCTTTCTCTGTCTGTCTGTCTGTCTGTCTGTCTGTCTGTCTGTCTGTCTGTCTGTCTGTCTCTCTCTCTCTCTCTCTCTCTCTCTCTCTCTCTCTCTCTCCTCTCTCTCTCTCTCTCTCTCTCTCATTTGTGACCGTCATTGCCATTAAACTTCACATTATGCTGACTGTTATGAGAACGGTCAGTCTAAACCACGATGCCCCCTCTCGACTTTTGCTTCTTGAGGGAAAGAGTGGTCTCGAGGTATGGTGTCCGCCTCGAGTGCTGAAGGTCCCGGGTTCAAGCCCCGGTGAGGGCCGGGAATATTTCACGTTGACTTCTAGTAACAAAATTTCCTCTGGTCTATGGGTACTGAGATCGGACGCCCGTGTATATTGTTACGCACGTAAGAAATGCCTTGGCAGTTGGAAAACGGAACAGA
>JACEFZ010016506.1:0-30000 GCA_014155875.1 Cepaea nemoralis | reverse complement strand
AGTCATCTTGAGCAGGTTTTGGTGGCCTTCTGACTGATTTGATCATACCTTTCTTTTGGTGGTATGTAATGGGCACATCAGGCTGTTCTTCTTTTTGCCCCTTCCTTAGCCAATCGATCAGCTCTGTCGTTTCAGGGTACTCCACAGTGGGTTTGTATTCACTGTGTGGTGACCTTATGCTGACTGCTAATTTCAGAAAGTAGTGTCTGCTAAGTTCAGAAAGTAGTGTCCTTAGTACTGGCAATTTCCCAGATAGGAGCGCCTCGAGTACTGATTTTGCATCTGTCAATAGCACCACAGGTTGTGTACCATTGCTGGTATTTAGTAATTTCTCTGGTGCTATCTTGACTGCCTCAATTTCAGCATCATATTTATGGCAGTACTTTCCTGTTGGTACTCTGGACGTGTCCCTAGTATTATTTGGGTATTCTATGTACACTCCCGCACCTCCATTTCGAACAGTATTTTGTGCTGACCAATCTGTGTAGACTCGAATCCATAGGTCATGTAAGGTATTCTTCATCAAGAAAGCTGAGAGTGGCTATTCTGCGCTGTACACTGTTCTGTTCTTCCTTGTCAAATATTCCTCTCACTTTTGTCTGGATTTGTATTGATAGTCTATGTTCATCTTTCCATGGAGTTCGTTCTGGCGTGAGATGATACACTGACTGTAGAACATCGGCAGAAAGCCGATGGAATACAGGATATTTTAATAATACGTAAGAAGTCATTTATCATACAACTGTCTTTTCTTGCCATAAATGATAATATTTTTGGCTTTTCTTCCTCACTCTCATTTCTCTTTCTTGTTCTCCTCGCCTTCATTCTTTTTCTTCGTCTCCTTGCTCTCATAATTTTTCTCCTACTTTCCACCAGCATTCTCTTTCTCCTTCACTCCACCCTCATTCTATTTGTCCTTCTCCTCCTTGATTTTCTTTCTCTTTCTTCCGACCCTCATTCTCTTTCTCCGTTTCCTCACCCTTCTTCTCCGACCCTCATTGCCTTTCTACTTTTTCGCCCCCTTCTCCTCATTCTCCAAACCCTCCTATTCCTCATCCTCATCACTATAATTCTCATCACTCTCATTTTCCTTTTCCTCACTCTCCTACTCCTGTACCGCACTCTCCTACTCCTCACATTCCTTCTCCTCACCCTCCGTATCCTTATCCACCGTCTCCTCACCCGACTCCTACTTACTCTCCTTCTCCCCACTTTCTTTCTCCTTACCCTCCTTACTCTCTTTCTCCTCACCCACATCCTTTGTCTCCTCGCCCTCCTTCTCCTTCAAGCCCTCCTTCTCCTTCAAGCCCTTCTCCCCCTTCTCACACCCCTCGCCCGTCTCGTTCTACTTCTCCTCTTTGTTCTCCCTCTTGACCCTCATCCTTCTCTCCTTCCTCCACCTTACTTCTTCTTCTTCCGTCTTCCGTTTCTTTCTTCTCCTCTTCCTACTTCTCTCCTCATCATTTGTACTCGCTTTGATCCCTGTCTTCTTCTTCTTCGTTTTCTTCTTCATTCCCTTATTCCCCCGCCTCTTCGTTATCCTCCCCCAACTCCAATATCCCATCCTTTGTTCTCACCTTCGTCCTCGTCTTCTTATTCGTCTTCTTTTTCATCATCTTCATATTCCACCTCCTCCTAATGTCTCCGAATACTCCGTCGCGGCACACCACCACCAACATTTTTCAGCTGCTGTTGATGTACTAGGCAAGCTTTTACGTTCAGTAGTTTGCTATTGCTTTTTGAACGACAAGTCCCCATACTAGCACGTTATAACACAACGCGACACTGTCTGCTGCACAAATCGGTCGCTGCTGAGTTTCGAACGCCTGGTGAGATAATCTCTCTTTAAGTGACGACATTCTGTCGGTGGTGGGATCATTCCTTTTCAAATGACGACATACTGTCGGTGGTGATATAATCTCTCTTCAAGTGACGATATTCTGTCGGTGGTGTGATAATCTCTCTTCAAGTGTGGACATTCTGTCGGTAGTGAGATAATCTATCTTTAAGTGCCGAAATAGTATAAAAGGGGATATAATCATCGATCAAATGACAACATACTGTCAGAGAGGAGATAATCACCATTTAAGTGACAACATACTGTCAGTGGGGAGACAATCTCCACACCAGCACGTTTTCAATCGTCTTGTCTTCCTTTAGACATTTTCCTATCACATTTTCCAGCCACCACTAACTTTTCAAGTATACCTGTCCCAATAATATTCTCTAAAAATCTTGTCTATCTACACCTTATTTCTCCAAAGTACTTGCCATGTGAATTTTTTTAATCGACGTCCTGCCTCTGTTTTTTATCATAATGTCCATTGCGCATATTTCTAGAAGATTTTACCAACACTCTTACCAAATTTCAATCCTCCACATACTTTGGTCTGTCAAGACTGCAAGGTGCCACTCACCTTACTGCTAGCAGCACCATCTAGGAGGATGCAAAGAATACACAGATCTTTCAGACCGTAACCAGTACACGTCCAAATGGAGATGAACCCCATCTTCTACGGTAGCGTTCTCTCTCCTTCTATAGGCATGTCCATAACTACCATTTCAGCCGTGTTAGCCTCGTGGCCAGACGCGAGCCTCCCGGGGCCCGTGGACATGGGTTCCATTTGGGCATCGAGGTGGATCTTCGAAATTAAAATGGGCCCCAAAGTTCAACCCAGCCTAAACCGAGTACCAGGAAATGTCTTAGCAAAGGGCAAGACAACCAACAAGATACATCGGGAGAACCACATGGAGACATAAAGACTGCTGATAATCGGAAATGGATGAAACAACGGTCGAGACGTGCTGACAACCAACATGTACAGACAGCACGACCTGACTGTACACATATTATACTAGGCGATTCCTTAATGAAAGGTTTATACAGCGACAGGATGGCCACGTCAGACAAAGACATTGTTTCAATAATCCCACTGCCTGGGGCTGGTGTAGACCGGCTAACAGACAAGATTAGCAGGTTGGCTGTTAATCATAGTGTCAGAAGGGGCAAGCGTACATATTGGCATCACCGACACCATGAACAACCAACAAATCACAGGGTCTCAACTGCTGGCACTCTTGAACGGATTACGTCATACTTTTCCTAACTCATCCATTTTTTTCTCCTCCATCATATCACCGAGTTATGGACACCAGCGCCGTCTAGCTGACATAAATAACAACATGTTGCAGAAGTTACTGTTCTCAAAAAACAAGATACAATTCATCAACAATACAGCATCATTCACTTCACAGGCTGGTGCACCAAAAAAGAGTCTTTACAAGGATCAAATACATTTATCTACATTGGGCACCAGTTTTCTCGCCAAGAATTTAAAATATCCAGAACGGACATACCCTACATCCAATACGGGATCGCGCCGGAACACTTTTAGTTACTCCTGAAACTCAGCCAGACGACATACTCCCGTCACATCAAGTACAAATAGGACAGAAGTGTGCAGACCACTCATAACCACTGCACCTGAAATCCAAGCCAGACGGGACACTACCACAACACCAAGTCCGTTAAATACGTCGTCTTTCACACAGGAGGGTAATAATTACGAAGATATGATTCCTATTCTCCCCAGAAAGGATCCGACTCTCAGCAACAACGACGTGCCAGCACAACCTCCTGTTAGCCACCAACCAGAGGCTCTAGTTGGTAGTCATTACATACCCATGAAGACATCATCAGTACCCATTTAATTGTAATCCAGAATGGTTGCACCTCACACGGTATAGCCCAGCTACACTTCGTCAAGCACTTATAATGTCGCTATATACCAACAACCAACACAACCTGGTATTTACTAGCAACTTAGGACAAAGCTACACCGGATCTCGGTACAAGAAAGAGCCTCTCCTTAAACGTTTATCTGCATATTTGGTTATAACTTGATCTAGTAACGTATTAGGCTATAAGTTATTACAAACATTGACTGGTTTTGACTTTATATTAATTGATAGTACTTAGCTGTATAGCTTTTATAATAATTCTAATTGTGTTTTCACGGTGAGTGAGGGGGTCTTCACTGCTCTTCCTTACGGATCTGTGTACATATTTTTATATATTTACAGAGATATTACTGTTTCTCTGTACTTTAGAGTGTGTTTTGTAATAAGGGACGTAAGTTGTATTCACTTTGTGTGTGTGTGTTTTGATTTTAAACTTGTGATTACGCATTGTTGAAATGTCTAATAAGTACGAACACTGGCTCAGGAATAATGGGCTCAGAATCGGGCATTGTAAACATATGCCATCTATTAGGGAAGCTGCCCGAACTATCACTTATACTTAATCAAAATTTTCACATGTTTGGCGTTAGCGAAAGTCGATTAAATGGCAACATCTCAGATGATGACATCGCTATCAGAGGTTTTAAAAACCATTAGAAGAGATCCCTATCAGAAACAAGAGACGGGTATTGCAGTTTATATTTCCAACTCGCTTAACGCCCACCGCAGGCTAGACTTTGAAACCTGTGAGATTGAGTGTGTATGGATAGAGGTTAAACTTCAAAATTGCATACCGCTAGTAGTTGGCTATCTTTATCGAAACCCCAGTGCAGGAAATATCTGGTATGAAAAATTCACCGCTATGATGGATGTAGTCTTTAGTAATGCTAGGGAAATAATATTGCTAGGTGACTTCAACATAGACGCTAACAAATCAAACAAAACATGGGAAAACATAATAGAGTCATATAATTTCCAACAGTTAGTCAAACAAGCCACTAGAATCACTAAATCATCTGCAACACTTATAGATCATATTTATACTACGTGTGCTGATAACATCACAGAATGTAGTGTACCTATCAATGCAATGAGCGATCACTATCCAGTATGTTGCACGTGGTCGAAAAGGGGCACCAAAACTCCCAAACACAAACATATAAGCATAAAATATAGAAATTACAAAAATTTCAATCGAGACGTCTTCTTACAAGATTTGGTCAACTCATCTCTAGATTATGTTTACCAGCTTCCTGACCCAGACGATGCTCTGGACCACTGGCTAAAGACCTTTCTATGTATATTTGATAAACATGTTCCATTTAAGGAAGTTCGTGTTAAACATCACACAAATCCCCCATGGATCACACAGGAGGTAGTTGAACTTATGAGAGATCGCGACAGGGCTCTTAAAAATAGAGATCTAACTATGTACCGTAGTCTGAGAAACAAAGTTCAATATGTTATTCGGAAGGAAAAGAAAAACTATTTTAAGAACATAGTAATAGATAAAACCAACACTAAAGATATATGGAAAGCAATTAATACCTTGACAAACAAACACAAATCATCACAATCATTACCATCAAATCAGGTTACATGTGATCAATTCAGTAGATACTTTCAGTCCGACATAAACCAACTGAAGGCTGCAATACCAGATGCGCCTCATGACATATCTTTATTATCATCATTCTGTGAGAACAAATGCTATGGACACATTTCCTCCAACATACCGCTAATGACGACAACTGAAGTATTTACTCATCTCCGTAATCTAAAAAACAATAACTCATCAGGACTAGATGGAATTAGTAGTCGGATCCTTCGCCATGCTGCACCGGCGATCAGCGAGTCACTAACTTTTATATATAATCAATGTCTAACCAGAGGTCACTTCCCATCAGCCTTTAAAATCGCTAAAGTGTATCCTCATTTAAAAGCTGGTCCTCTAAACGATCGTCTCATGAATAACTATAGACCAATTTCCATATTATCCTCATTATCCAAACCGCTAGAAAAGCACATCCACAAAACAACACTAGATCACTTAGTTCGCCATAAACTGATAGTTGACAGCCAGTCAGGATTTCGGCCAAAATATTCTTGCCATACGGCACTAACAAACATGATAGAAAACTGGCATCAAAATATTAACAACAATACTCTATGTGGAGCGGTGTTTATAGAATTTAGGAAAGCATTCGATATGATAGATCACACTATTCTAATTAAAAAACTAGAAACAATGAAAGTAAGTTTTAATATAGTGACATTAATAAAATCATTCTTATTAGACAGAAAGCAAGTAGTATCACACAATAAAGTTTTATCTCAAGCCATTACCATTAATATTGGAGTACCTCAGGGGTCTATTCTTGGCCCTCTATTATTTGCCATTTATATAAATGATCTTCCATTAAATCTGTCGTCGTCCTGCGATCTATTTGCTGATGACTGCACAGTATATACAAACGCTGTTGATCGTAATGTGCTAGAATTATCCTTGCAACAGGAAATAAATAGTGTAGTTAACTGGAGTCATGCAAACCGCATGCAAATTAACATTACTAAAACAAAGTCTATGTTAATAGGAACCAGGCAAAGACTTCACACTCTAAACTCGCAGAGAACTCTTCAGCTGCACATTGGCAGCACGCCTGTAGAAAGTGTCACCGAGCACAAGACACTGGGTGTTATCATAGATCAAAATCTAACTTTTAACTCACATGTTCATGCTCTAGTTAAACAAATAGCCAAAAAAGTATACCAACTTGCCAAAATTAAAAATTTCCTTGACGAAAACACAAGAAAGATATTCTATACTTCTCATATACAAACACATATTGATTACTGCTCCACAGTCTGGGATGGATGCTCCAAATCAATAACAAAACGCCTATATTCACTCCAGAAAAGGGCAGTGCGTTTAATTAATGGTGAAAAGCTTACCGACAATGCTAACCTATATAAACGTCTCCGGTTACTGCCACTCCACAAGCGCCTGCTTTTTAATAAGACCAAACTAATTCACAAAATCCTATTTCAAAATGCTCCAAGCTACCTTTGGCCATTGTTTAAATATAACGCTAGACATAGCGAACGACTAAATATACTTCATGTCCCTAAACCTAGGATAGACTTATATAAAACAAGCTTAGCATACTCTGCCGCTCAGTTGTGGAACAATCTTCCACAAGAAATCAAAGACACCACCAATCATGATACATACATTCGCAACCTGTTTGAACACTACCTTAGTACAGACTACATGCCCCCATAAGAAATAACACAAAAAAGACAATAATGGTAACTTATCTCAAACGACAACTAGCCAAAAAACATTCCCTTATGTATGGCACGTTACACCCTCCTTAGGTATTTATAATGCCCATGTTAAACACTGCCTCAGTGAGTCATTTGTTATTGATTATTTTTCATGCGTTTTAATGTTCTTTTGTTGTCAAAAGTTGCTTCATAAGTGATGTTGAATGAAAGAATGTATGAGAGGAAATAGAGAAGAAGGGCAGAATGTCAGACGGGCCTGCGTGCCCAATTCTTAACCCTTTGAAAATAAAGACTTATTATTATTATTATTATTATTATATCCAAACACCCATGTCCGCAAAACGACAGATAATAAACTGCATATTCACACCAACCCTATGCTACCAATCTCAAACCTGGATTTTATTCAAATTACACCTTTGCAAAATCAACACCTGCGAAATTAGATGCCGGAGGAGAGCTGCCAACTTAACAATCCGAGACCGAGTAAGAAATACTGTTATCAGACTGACTGTGGGATCAACACCTTGCGCCACATTTATTGAAAGACAGAAGATCAAGTGGTTTGACCATATCGTTAGAATGCAACACCAGCAAATACCATCACTGGCCTTACTTCAAAGATCATCTGCGACGAGACCACAGAGGACGTCCAAGAAGAAAATGGATTGACGACATAAAAGACATTGTACAACCAAAGGGAATTACACTATCCAGTGCCGCCCATCGGGCGCTGGAACGCAAATTATTCCTCCCCCCGACGCTTAACGGCAGAAGTGGAAGATCATGATGATGGTGTTGATGATGTTGGTAGCATAGTTGTTAGTATCTCGGCCTGATGGGCGAGAGCTCGAGGTTCGTTTCCTTGCCGTACAATTTTTTTTTTTAATTGTTCAGCAATTAATTGGGTGAAAGTCAAATGTCAATCTCATGATAGAAGGCAACTTTTATGTGCAATGTCATGTCTATCACAAGACAACATGTTCAGCATAACCTATACACATTTAAGGTCTCAAGCCAATGGTCCAGTAACAGCTAAATAAATTGTAACGGGCAGGATCATATTGAGAAAGAGGAACTTAGTATCATTTATCTCTCTGGGTCTGTGGGGTTATATGCAAACTTGTTATGTTTATAATTGTGTTGCTTAAAGTGAGTGTACATTAGTTAGTTAGTCTTTCCTCTTGAGCTCTGACTGTACTGGACTTAGGTATCAGCACAGAGCAGGGTAGGTGGTCGCTTATATAATCCTCAAGAACACACCAATTTATGTCTGATGCCGCGTCTTGTGATACAAGTGAAAGGACTAACGGAAATGAAACAGATGAAATAATACAAACAATTATTCTTGATATCTAAACAGCCAGAGAGGACTAACGTAATGTCACAGTTCAACTATGTATAAAGTATCCATTTATTCATACTTCAACTATGTATAAAGTATCACTTTATTCATACTTCAACTATGTATACAGTTTCCCTTTTAAATAAGCATTTAGTGAGGCATTTGTTTTCTTATTTGTATACACTAAAGCATGAGAATTGTTTGTGTGATAACTGTTATTTTTCTGATATCTGCTCAAGAGACGATAGTTTTCAAGCTATGGCACATGTCATATTCTCCAATTGGTTTACTGCATGTTATATCGGGGTATTTCAAAAAGGATGTTGGAATCTTAGATGCCCGGGGCAGTGATTGAGTTACTGGAGCCCTTTAGAGATGCAAAGAATTATAACAGTGTAAACTACCAAGTGTGTTGTTAGAGGTGATTAAAGAGGGTTTGGGTGAGGCTTAGAACCCTAGGCCTGGAGAACACTTGAGCTGCGAAACCCAAAAAAGCACAAACAAATGTACATTGCATGGCTTGGCCTGAGTCGGTTGAAGGCCTAGGCTTCGTTGGGAGATGTAAGGCAGAAGAAAATGGTGCTTTGAACTTAAGTGTTTTATTGCGAATAGAGAAAAATTATATTCGCAATAGAATTGCGAATAGAGACAAATTATATTCGCAATAGAATTGCGAATAGAGACAAATTATATTCGCATTAGAATTGTGAATAGAGAAAAATTGTTTTCGCATTAGAATTCTGCCGAATTCTCAGTAAGTTTTAATGAATAACCCTTCTTCTTACTTCTGTCCATTCTTCTGGCATCCCGTTTTATTTTTACATTACATTAGTGCTGTTTAAATATCAAAAATAATTTCCCAGAATGTGTATCCCCAATACAAATAACGATCCCTACAAATAATTCTGTCCCCAGGTGAGTTCAAGAATTGTTAACTTTCGTTTCTGTACACTTACTGTTACCAGGCATCCATGTGTAAATAAAAATGTAAAAAAAAACAACAACATATATTGGAAACAACAAACTGTCATCAGAATTGATAACGATGTAGGTCAATATCAGCCTATTAAAAGAGGCGTTAGACAGGGATGTGTAATGTCTCCAGATCTTTTTTCCCTGTACAGTGAAAGCGTCACAGCGTCCGCTCACTAGTCAATTTTAGCTTGAGCCAGTATGAGGGTGGTTAATTTGTGGCGATATTTCAGTTTATCATCAAGTGCCGTGCCGGCTGGCGTAGGCGTTCATGGCTCTCCACAGATCTCGGTCTTTGGTGTTCTGGATCAACTCTGCTGATGATATTCCTCCATGCCACCGTCTCAATCCGTCCAGCATCATTTCTCTTGGTCTGCCTCTGCCTCTCTTCCCCTCGATCTTTGCAGTTGTCACGATGTTCTGCAATGCCTCTCTTCTCATCACATGACCAAAGAAAGCTGTTTGTCTCTTTCGTATTGTTGTATGTAGTGTTCTAGTTTCATTAGCCTCTTTCAGGCAATCGTTGTTAGTTACTCTGGCAGTTCAAGGAATTCGCAACATTCGTCTTAAAAACCACATCTCTGTTGCTTCTAAGTTCTTCCTAATTTGTTCATTTACATTCCAAGATTCGCTGCCATACAGCAAAACTGGTTCTATATAGCATTTTAGCACTCTCTTTCTTACATTCATTGATAGCGACTTATTGCATAAGATACCCTTCATTTTCTGAAATGCGGCTTTTGCCTGCCCTATTCTGCTCTTAATCTCTGTTGTACATCTTCCATCCGATGTTATAAGTGCCCCTAGGTATTTAAAATTATCCACTTGGTTGGATATTTTAGTTGGCAAATAAAATTAACGTTAAACAAAGACATCTATTGGATCCGTCGATTCCGTCACTCGATCACTCCGTCGCTGCCTGGGTGCTAAGAATGAAAAAAAACAACAACATATAAACGGATGGGGAATCGAACCTCGAGCTCCCGCGTGACAGGCGAAGACACTTACCACTTTGCTACTGAAGACACGTTAATACAACAACGAATTATTATAATATAGCCTACACTCATAGGAATAATCACGTGACCTACTTCTACTGCGAATATAATTTTTCTCTATTCGCAATTCTATTGCGAATAGTCACTTCGTAAAAAATATATGTTGGGGATTCTAATAAAAAAAAAACTTAAAAGTGTGATAGAAATTACCATAACCATGTCATTGTCTTGTAATATGTCAATATTGGTCGGGGTCTGCGTGGTCTCGAGGTATGGTGTCCGCCTAGAGTACTGGAGGTCCCGGGTTCTAGTAATAAAATTTCCCCAGGTCTCTGGGTAGTGAGATCGGACGCCCGTGTGTATTGTTGCGCACGTAAAATATCCCTTGGCAGTTGGAAATCGAAAAAGAGTAGCCTAACGGCGCTGCCCGGGCAAAAATTTAGAGTTAAAAATCTACCCTAGTATTTTCAGGATCCTCGCCGGTGCTATGGAGTTCGTGCACTGAGCTGAGTTTCTCCAGACTCAGATTTGAATTAGGAGGAGAACGGAGTACTTATGGGTTGCACCCGTGTGCCGTGATGTTGATCCATCGACTAAACTAAACTAACCTAAACAATGTCTAACAATTGTTGTAGGTCTGTTGAATTATCCGCTATCAATACTGTGTCATCTGCATAGCGTATATTATTATTATTATTTTTTATATTGTAACCCACGATTAGTATTCCTGGCGTCTCTTTGATCTCTCTCATTATTACTTCGCTGTATAGGAAGAAGAGATCTGGTGACAAGACACACCCCTGTCGTACTCCTAGCTTTATCTGTTCGTAACTTCCCTCTTTATTTTCTATTTCAATTGCTGCTACTTGGTTCCAGTAAATATTCGTTATTATTCTTAAATCTTTCCCATCAATGTTGATATCTTCCAACATATAATAATAAATCATACAATTCAACTGTGCATTCATTTCCCTAGTTGCTTAGAGCATATTTAAAAGATCATAATAACATTGATCACTACACTTAATAATTATGTTCGAGCATTCTGCGGAATTACAAGATTTCTAAAGAAAAACAGTTAAATAAGCAACGAGTAGGGGACATAAACATCTAATAATGTTGCAAGGGACATTACTTGAATTTTAAAAATATAAATAAAAATACTACAGATAATTTACTAAATAACTTTAAACTTCCTTTATATTCTTTTAGAAATAAAAGAATTAATGCGAAATAAAATAATTTAGAAAGGAATATAAATTCTTTTTGATTTCTTAAAGAAAATCTGTTTAATATTTACATACTTACATTTTATAATACATAATTTAGTTATACATTTATCTTTCAAATAGTGTTTATATACTTTTAATGTACTCATACATACACTACATAAATTGAAAATTTTTTGCTGGCCTCTTAGGGCTACAACAAATGTACAGGAAATTAACCATACACATTCCTCTCTTGTCCCTTCTCTTATTCATAACACATATAGACAACAAGATACCAGCCAGATCAGTTGGGGTATCTTCATTGCACTCCGGACAGGTCCATAGGTGCTCAGATCCTCCCCCCAGCATATGCATTAGCGTCCGGTGGCTAATAGTGCCAGTTCTGTGTTGGTTGACGAGGCGCTTTGTTTTCCCGATGTACCTCTCGCGCTTGGCCGTGCCGATTCTTACTCCCAAGTCTTTCATCCTGGACAGCGATGTGGATTCACTGACGTCAAAGTCCTCTGTTCTCGCCATATCTTTAAGGGCGTTAATAACATCGGCACGATCCATGGGCTGGCCATCTACAGGGGGTGCAGAGCCAGCCAGTTTATCAGCTCGTTCATTTCCCTCGACTCCCGCATGTCCCGGGACGAAGATGAATGTGACTTTACGGACAACAGACTTCCGCAGCGACTCAGTCCACTGTCTGCGTACAGCTCCAGCTTCGACCTTCTGAATCATGCTCATTGAGTCACTTAGTACACACACCTTGGTATAATGCTGTGATTCCAGCCATATGAAAGCCTGTGTAACTGCCATCACCTCCATCGTCATGCTGCTCGTGGTCATAAGTGGGCACCACTGGATTCTTGAACGGTTCGGCCCGCTGAACAGGCTGTAAATGCCCACGCACTTCTCTGCTGCTTTACAACAGATCCATCTGTATAGATGAGCACTTCGGGGCTGTCTGAGTGTTCATAGATGAGCGCGTTGACCTCTGCATTGACAGCGGCAGGGTTCTGCTCTCTGCACCGTCTGTCGAGTGTGATAATGCAGGAGAAAGTGCACTTATAAGCTGGAGGCACCGGCACCCATTCCTTGCCGGGGTTGATACTGGTAAGACTGCAGACCTGTCTGACGACATCTTCCGCCCGACCCATCCATGATTTGCCCTTCTTTAGCCTGTCACCCTTTTCTCTGAATATAGCGTCATGCAGAGGGTGCTGCTCATCTGCACTTATTTTTAAGTATGCACGAGCTCTCCAGATCTTGATTCCTGTGTTCCATTGTCGGAAGTCAAGGAGGTATCTCATTGCTACACAGCTGGTGTCTCTCGTGCAGCCCAAAATGATGCGCATGGCTTCGTTTTGTACCTTTTCAAGTCTTCCAATCTGTGTAGGGCTGGCTGACAGTGAGGATGGCCAGGGCATACTCGATGCGTGAAAGCACCAGTCCTTGGAACAGAAGTATTAGCAGTCTTTGCTCGATATTGGCAGTCGCCATGACTCTCATTGCTGACAAACCTTTTCGAGCTTTCGTTATGACATAATCGACATGATCTCTGAAGGACAAGCTACGATGAAGCCTCACACCAAGATATGTCATTGACTGGGTTCTACTCAAAATGCTCCCATCCATTCTTACTGCCGGCAGGTCTGTGTTCACAATATGGTTGTTTAGGGAGAACCATGTAACCGATGCCTTTGCAGGGTTGACAAGGGCGCCGGCATCAGCACACCATGAGGAAATTCGATCTAGTTCGCCCTGCATATCATTGGCAACCGCCTGTCTATCTCGACCCTGTCGATACACGAGAACGTCGTCAGCAAATGACAGAGTCCTACCCCTCCCGTCCAAATGTTGTTCAGTGATCGGCACCGTATACACGTTGAATAGTACTGGTGACAGTGGTGAACCAGCCAAACAGAGACCGCAAGAACACGGCAGACGAGATCACAGAAGAAGAACCTCTGCAAATTACACCATTAGAGAACTCCTGTTTGCTTACACCAAGCACTAATAGAAAAATCAGAAGCCGAATTGCAAAACCACATGAATAACCTAAACGAAATGTTTAGGGAACATAACATGAAAATTAGTATAAGTAAAACAGAGGTAATGACTATAACTAAAGAAGAAAAAAACAATTCACCTAAACGAACCTCCCTTGAAATAAGTAAAGAGTTTCAAATACCTAGGAAGTATAATATCATCAAATGGCAAATCAGAAGACGAGATCGAAAATAGATGCAATAAGGCAAACCAAATCATTGGACGAATGGTACCAATACTAAAGAACAAACATGTATCAATAACTACTAAGAAAGCACTTTACAACACAATTTTCCTGCCAACTCTGTTACCAATTCCAAACCTGGGCAATGACAGAAAAAGAGGAAAGAAAAATCACAACAACAGAAATGAGATTTCTGAGAAGAATACTCAATGTATCAAGAAGAGATAAGATCAGAAATGAAGAAATCAGGACTAAAGTGGGGGTTAAAGCAGCACTAGATTTTATCAGAAAGCAGCAAGTCAAATGGTTTGGCCATGCAAGTAGGTTACCAGTCAACAGCATACCACAACAAGCAATGATGTACAGACCAGATGGAAACAGAGGAAGAGGCCGACCACGTAAACGTTGGACGGAGGGAATAGCAGAGACCATGGGAATATCGATACATGAAGCCCATAATCGGGGACTCTCCCGCGGTTTATACTTCACCTCGACGCCGCAAGGTACAAGAGGAACATGATGAGATGAGACCCCAAACTTTAATATCATTAAGAAAGAAATGAGAAGATGTTAGGTGTCATGGTCTATGTCAGTGGTTCCCAAGCTTTTCAAGCTGAGGGCCATTTATACTATTTTCGGTAGTTAAGCGGGCCACAGCGTTATAAAATTATAAAATTCGTGCAATATCATTCTTACCTTTCTTAACTTTCGTCAACAAAATTCTAAAACTTTAAATACAGTCAGTGTCAGTACTACTCTGCGGTCATTTTTTGGTTTAAAATCAAAAGTTAATCTATATATATAAAAGAGACTGTATGTCCGTCCGTTCTTTATGCGTTCGCGAACGGTCCATCCGATTGAGATGAAATTTTCTACACGTCTTCTTTTCATTCCTGTGCAACTTTCTGTCATAGTTTTTTAGTGTAAAATCGGCTACTTACTTACTAAAATTTAATATTTCATTTTTCATTATAATTTCTATATAGCAAGGGGACTTAACTCTAGAAAAGTTATTTCAAGGGGCATAACTTTTAATAACATTTCTATATACTTTATAGTCATATTGTTGCATCGTTTTCAAAGATTTATAAACTCTTTGTCTATAGTTATTTACAGGCATATGAGTTATAATAAATAATGATATAATCTTTAAGGCATTTTCAAAGTTTTCATAAAAAGAATGCATAATGCATAACATTGTAACTCATCTTTTTATGCTTAAAGAAGTTATCTACAGTCATGTAGGTGATTAAAAACAGTTTTCATTAAAAAATAATGGATGGTGTGTGGAAGGACATTCTTTTAAGTTACTGTGCGCCAGGAGCTGGGCGAAGCCACGCCGGGTCAGATAGATAGACAGACAGACAGACAGACAGAGAGATAGTCGGGAACGGGAGCTTATATGACTACTTATATGAATTAAATGAGATGCTCCCCACCAGGGACTGGGTGAAGCCGGGCCGGCTCAGACAGACAGACAGACAGACAGACAGATAGATAGACAGACAGACAGACAGACAGATAGTCGGGAACGGGAGCTTATATGACTACTTATATGAATTAAATGAGATGCTCCCCACCAGGGACTGAGTAAAGCCGGGCCGGGTCAGCCAGACAGACAGACAAACAAACAAGCAGACAGACAGACAGACTGATAGATCCCCTCCATGAACTGGGCGATACCGGGCCGGGTCAGCTAGTTTAATAATAAATTTTAAACCAGTTTCGAAAATCGCTATTAATATAATTAATTTATAATTGTAACTGTTCTTCATAATCAGTTACTTAAGTTAAAATGCAAGTTTATCAATATCTGGGTACAATTCTGTTGTGCCCAAAGTCATAAGCGCAGCTAGGTTACTGTCGGTGAGTCTGGAACGTAGCTTGTTTTTTATAACAGCCATTGCGGAAAATGACTGCTCGCATCTGTAAGTCGAACCAAAACGACAAATGTATCTCTGAGCGGATGAACACAAGTGTTCAAATTGTTAAACAGACAATAGTCGCCAGAATGAAATCGTATGATCAGCTGAAGGTTGCAAACTGAACAGGCGCATTTGATAATATCTGATTATAACAACCACGAGCAGAGTAAATTAGCGCACGCGGATGGGAAGCTACGAGTGCATTTTTTGAAATTTTAAAATATATTATTTTAAATAACGAGGCCTCGCGTGCCACTTACTAACATCTGGCGGGCCACAAGTGGCCCGCGGGCCGTGGTTTGGTAACCTCTGGTCTATGTCATTCCATTTATACCAGGTTTTGGTCCGGCTACGACGATGTTGAAAAAACCTATTTGCTATTTTTAGTCCATGTTCGGAGCATATGTTGAGTAGATGTTGAGGTAAGGTTTGTCTTTCTTGTGATACTCTTTCTGATTATAAGATCTACTCGGTACGTTCTTAACAAAAGCAGTGATCTCTGTATCATGTGTGGTGGTCTTAAATATGTCACGATTAGAAGAAAAATATGCTGACCCCCGTTTTTCTAGCTGTTCAATGGATTCGATAGGGTGCGATTATTCGGTCTTACAGTCAAACCAACTAAAGTAGAGTTGGGGATGGAAGAAATTGACTTCCTAGGCCATACCATCTGCAGAGGCCAACTCAGAACAGATGAGAAAATTGTGACCAAGATTCTCAATTTGACTATGCCAACGACCAAGAAACAGGTCCGAAGTCTACTTGGTCTTGTTAATTATTATAGTAAATTTATTCCCAATCTGGCGGAAATCACCAGTGTTTTTTCCAATATTTTGAAAGCTTCGGTAAAATTGAATACCCAAGATGCACAGTTAATTGGTGCTTTATCAAACTTGAAGTATTTATTCAGCGTTCCACCTATTTTGCGTTTGCATAACCAAAATATTACCTATTTCCTACGTATAGACGCAATTGCAATTTCCATATCGGGCGTCCTAGGCCAGTTTTACGAAGGGAAGTTCCATCCAGTAATGTACGTAAGTCGTAAGATCAGCCCAGCTGAATCGAGATACTCAGCATCGGAATTGGAGGGCCTTAGCTTAATCTATTGTGTTAGAAAACTTCATAGGTTTCTGGCAGGAACAGAGTTTGTGATCCAGACCGACTATTCTCCGCTCTCTGTTATGCAGTCTGGCATTCCCCAGAACAATAGGGTCTACAGATGGGCCTTGATACTACAGAATTATGCCTTTAACATCCAGCATTTGAAGGGGAGTTTGAACTCTTTGGCAGACACTTTGAGTCGACCATCAAACATTGAGATACCTGAGCTACAGGAAGAGAGCGACCAGAGATCACCAGAAACAGTGACACTGTAAGTGCTATTTAAATCAGTGCCGTATGTGGTGAAAAATCTACACATGAAGTGCGTTATTATCGCCAGTTGGTTAAACTGTGTAAGAGTAACATTGCCATTATGAGTGAAACGAAAAGACGCATGAGTAGTATATCTACATCGCTAACACGTATATAAGCCATAACTACATTGAAGTGTTAGATACGAACCTACACAAATTGGTAGGGAACTATATATATAAACACTATCCAGGAAGGAGAGCATATAAGACTTTGTCGAATTGAACTATGTTATGAAAATAGTCTACAAAGAACAGTGCTCCAACATCACACCTGAAAGTACGACATTCGTTTAGTATAATTAGATATAAAATGAATTGTGATATGTATATAACATTGTTTTATAAACAGTGCGCATAACTTCATATTTTTGTATTAATAATTGAATTGTAAATGTTCAAGTACATATATAACTTTATTTATGCCATTTCAGAGTTATATTTCACCTACTTGTAGTTAAGAACTCAATTAAGTTAACACCTATATTAGAAATGCAATTATTAGATATTACTTTACCTTATCAGCGCATAAACATAATCATTTATAAATTCATTTGTGTAAAGTATCATTTCGAAACTAACCCAATCATTTAGAAATTAACATTATTTCATGTACCAATAACACTTTAAAGTAACTAACCCATTTTGCTTAAATATAATGAATTAGCTAGGTTATTTCCCTTAGGATAAAGTTAGAACAGCACACCAAATTACATCAGTTAGTTAGATGAGTTAGTATTACAGGATAGGTAACAAACCATCCTCACAAACTTTTAAATTTTGCATAAACATGACACGTGCAAAGAAACGGCACAGTCATTTGGCGTGAAAACTTGCACAATTCAGCCAATCATTTAGTGTAAATATGTAATGTTCATTTACTTGATATTATGAACCATATTTTAATGACGAACGAATGTTTTAACATAACGATGGGATGAAAGTGAATGAGAGATGTGTAAATGAGAGGAGAGAAGGAATAAAGTAGTAAACATTGAAAGAGAGAGAGAGAGAGAGAGAGAGAGAGAGAGAGAGAGAGAGAGAGAGAGAGAGAGAGAGAGAGAGAGAGAGAGAGAGAGAGGGGGGGGGGGGGGTTAGCGGCAATTTTTTGTTCACCGCTTAAAACGTCTTGTTGTGACTTGTCTGTGTCAATCTGTGTGACCAATTTGTTGTCAAGTTTTAAGTGTGTTACTGCAATACTTTAGTAGTATTAAATAGAGAAAATACTTTGAGCTTCTTAAAACGGAGTTGTGGTCATAAATAAGAATAACAGACATTTGTAGCCACAATAAACCGATTTACGGCGCTCGAAGGAATACATACATGTAGAATAGAAACACATACACATGTTAGTAAGTTAAGTACACTTTAGTTTAGTAGAAAACACGCAAACAAACAGGAAAACAAACACATAAAAGTTGCATACACCATTTGCTTCAAAGAACAGTAACTCAAATCAGGGGACACAATAACTTCTTAAGAACCTTAATTGAACATTGAAAATATTTTTTCACGAGCGGAAGCTAGAAGGTGAAGAGTAGAACTTAGTGTATACGAGTTGGAGCTGATATTAATGGGAACATGAACATTCAATGCTCATGTGTTGTACTCATAACAGAGTCAACTTGTATTGAGTTGTCATTTTGGGCAATATGAGGACGGGTCAAAAGACATAAGTCAACGGACAGAAGTCAGAAGACATGGGTCATAAGACGGAAGTAAGGACATAAGTCATAAGACACCGGTTCCGGATCAAAACAATTCCCAAGAAGATCTATAGCCAACTGTACTGATATTATGGGCTACTCAATTAGCCGAGTGAATTAAGAGAACAATGTGAGTAAGGAAAGGAGAGAGTTTGTTCTATCCCCAGAAGAGAGATTTACAACTTATGAGATCTTTGACAAAATTGGACAGCCAATTTTTCAGAGACCATACAACGTGTTACATGCATGAGTTAAAAGGTTGTAACACTACACGGAGAGGAGAGGAGCCTGTCAAAGTTCTGAATAAGAGTTTACAGAGTTAAGAATATAAGAAATAAAGCTAAGACAGAGACCATTAGAGAACACCAGACAGAAGAGACACAAACGCTACAAATAGCTTTACCACAGGACACACTCGTGTCAACCAAGAGGGCATTGGGTGTAAGTGAGCGGGGGTTTCCCAAGACACTAGGAAACTCGCCTCTCGACGAGTAACCACTTAGTACAGGTTACTATAGTTAACTGACCAGCGTGCTGGGACTCCACGCACGCAAGACTCGCCAGCGCACGGAGGATCCAACGTCCGTGTTTGAACACGCAACTAGAAGCGTGGTACAGACTGCGACTGAGACGGCTAGAGAATAGACGTGTTCACTAGGAATACTATAAGATTATAGACAATAGTGATAGTTAGGCTGTAGATTCCATTCAGTGATTAATAGTATCATAATCACCTCTTCATTGCATCTATGTAACGTACTATGATGTTTATTGTCAATGAAGTATTCCGCTCGCGGAGCTTGTTTGTAATCAGCTCCAAAATAAATGTATCCTTTTTGCAAATGACAAGAGTTATCATTTTCGTGTAGTGCAAAAGTAGGGGAGTCCTGAAATACCTGTCGCAAGTAAGTCGCTGACAGGCAGGACCCCACTTCTGACACCAAATGGGGTCCTGCCTGTGCTCTTGACGTTGGTTCAGGCACTTCTGACACCAAATGGGGTCCTGCCTGTGCTGTTTACGTTGGTTCAGGCACTTCTGACACCAAATGGGGTCCTGCCTGTGCTGTTGACGTTGGGAGATGTAAGGCAGGAGAAAATGGTGCTTTGAACTTAAGTGTTTGAACACATAAAAAATAGGGAGGCTCTATTCGCAATAGAATTGCGAATAGAGAAAAATTATATTCGCAATAGAATTGCGAATAGAGACAAATTATATTCGCAATAGAATTGCAAATAGAGAAAAATTATATTCGCAATAGAATTGCGAATAGAGACAAATTATATTCGCAATAGAACTGCGAATAGAGAAAAATTATATTCGCATTAGAATTCTGCCGAATTCTCAGTAAGTTTTAATGAATCACCCTTCTTCTTACTTCTGTCCATTCTTCTGGCATCCCGTATTATTTTTACATTACATTAGTACTGTTTAAATATCAAAATAATTTCCCAGAATTTGTATCCCCAATACAAATAACGATCCCTACAAATAATTGTGTCCCCAGGTGAGTTCAAGAATTGTTAACTTTCGTTTCTGTACACTTATGTGTAATGTGTAATGTCTCCAGATCTTTTTCCCCTGTACAGTGAAAGCATCACAGCGTCCGCTCACTAGTCAATTTTAGCTTGAGCCAGTATGAGGGTGGTTAATTTGTGGCGATATTTCAGTTTATTATCAAGTGCCGTGCCGGCTGGCGTAGGCGTTCATGGCTTTCCACAGATCTCGGTCTTTGGTGTTCTGGATCAACTCTGCTGATGATATTCCTCCATGATACCGTCTCAATCCGTCCAGCATCATTTCTCTTGGTCTGCCTCTGCCTCTTTTCCCCTCGGTCTTTGCAATTGTCATGATGTTCTGCAATGCCTCTCTTCTCATCACATGACCAAAGAAAGCTGTTTGTCTCTTTCGTATTGTTGTATGTAGTGTTCTAGTTTCATTTAGCCTCTTTCAGGCAATCGTTGTTAGTTACTCTGGCAGTTCAAGGAATTCGCAACATTCGTCTTAAAAACCACATCTCTGTTGCTTCTAAGTTCTTCCTAATTTGTTCATTTACATTCCAAGATTCGCTGCCATACAGCAAAACTGTTTCTATATAGCATTTTAGCACTCTCTTTCTTACATTCATTGATAGCGACTTATTGCATAAGATACTTTCCATTTTCTGAAATGCGGCTCTTATTCTGCTCTTAATCTCTGTTGTACATCTTCCATCCGATGTTATAAGTGCTCCTAGGTATTTAAAATCATCCACTTGGTTGGATATTTTAGTTGACAAATAAAATTCACGTAAACAAAGAATCTATTGGATCCATCGATTCCGACACTCGATAACTCTGTCACTGCCTGGGTGCTAAGAATGAAAAAAAAAAGAAAATATATATTGCATCCCTAATGGGGAATCGAACCTCGAGCTCCCGCGTGACAGGCGAAGACACTTACCACTTTGCTACTGAAGACACGTTAATATTATAACGAATTATTATAATATAGCTACACTCATAGGAATAATCACGTGACCTACTTCGACTGCGAATACAATTTTTCTCTATTCGAAATTCCACTGCGAATAGTCACTTCGTAAAAAATATATGTGGGGAATTCAAATTTTAAAAAAGTTAAAAGTGTGATAGAAATAACCATAACCATGTCATTGTCTTGTAATATGTCAATATTGGTCGGGGTCTGCGTGGTCTCGAGGTATGGTGTCCGCCTAGAGTGCTGGAGGTCCCGGGTTCTAGTACTAAAATTTCCCCTGGTCTCTGGGTAGTGAGATCGGACACCCGTGTGTATTGTTGCGCACGTAAAATATCCCTTGGCAGTTGGAAATCGAAAAAGAGTAGCCTAACGGCGCTGCCCGGGCAAAAATTTAGAGTTAATAATCTACCTTAGTATTTTCAGGTTCCTCGCCGGTGCTATGGAGTTCGTGCACTGAGCTGAGTTTCTCGAGACTCAGATTTCAATTAGGAGGAGAACGGAGTAGCTTATGGGTTGCACCCGTGTGAGGTGATGTTGATCCATCGACTAAACTAAACTAACCTAAACAATGTCTAACAATTTTTGTAGGTCTGTTGAATTATCCGCTATCAATACTGTGTCTTTTGCATAGCGTATATTATTATTATTATTTTTTTAATAGTTTACGAAGGATTTCAGGTCAGAGAAGAGACATGTGCGGCCGCCATAGACGTAGAGGACGCATATAACAGAGTATTTTTCGAGCACTAGATGCAAACCCTCCTCAGACTGAAAGTGCACCCTCACCTTGTACGATGGATAGCTGCAGTTCTGCTCCAAAGGAAGGTGGTGCTAAGATGCGGGAGTTGGTCTTCTGAGCCGATAACGATATGTCCAGGATTGCCGCAGGGTTCACCACTGTCACCAGTACTATTCAACGTGTATACGGTGCCGATCACTGAACAACAGTTGGACGGGAGGGGTAGGACTCTATCATTCGTTGACGACATTCTCGTGTATCGACAGGGTCGAGATAGACAAGCGGTTGCCAATGATATGCAGGGCGAACTAGATCGAATTTCCTCATGGTGTGCTGATGCCTATGCCCCTTGTCAACCCTGCAAAGGCAACGGTTACATGGTTCTCACTAAACAACAATATTGTGAAAACAGACCTGCCGGCAGTAAGAATGGATGGGAGCATTCTGAGTAGAACCCAGTCAATGACATATCTTGGCGTGAGGCTTGATCGTAGCCTGTCCTTCAGAGATCATAGTCGATTATGTCATAACGAAGGCTCGAAAAGATTTGTCAGCAATGAGAGTCATGGCGACTGCCAATATCGAGCAAAGACTGCTAATACTTCTGTTCCAAGGACTTGTGCTTTCACGCATCGAGTATGCCCTGGCCATCCTCACTGTCAGCCCTACACAGATTAGGAAGACTTGAAAAGGTACAAAACGAAGCCATGCGCATCATTTTGGGCTGCACGAGAGACACCATCTGTGTAGCAATGAGATACCTCCTTGACTTTCCGACAATGGAACACAGGATCAAGTTCTGCAGAGCTCGTGCATACTTAAAAATAAGTGCAGATGAGCAGCACCCTCTGCATGACGCTATATTCAGAGAAAAGGGTGACAGGCTAAAGAGGGGCAAATCATGGATGGGTCGGGCGGAAGATGTCGTCAGACAGGTCTGCAGTCTTACCAGTATCAACCCCGGCCAGGAATGGGTGCCGGTGCCTCCAGCTTTTAAGTGCACTTTCTCCTACATTATCACACTCGACAGACGGTGCAGAGAGCAGAACCCTGCCGCTGTCAATGCAGAGGTTAACGCGCTCATCTATGAACACTCAGATAGCCCCGAAGTGCTCATATATACAGATGGATCTGTTGTAAAGCAGCAGAGAAGTGCGTGGGCATTTACAGCCCTTTTAGCGGGCCGAACCGTTCAAGAATCCAGTGGTGCCCACTCTATGACCACGAGCAGCATGACGATGGAGGTGATGGCAGTTACACAGGCTTTCATATGGCTGGAATCACAGCATTATACCAACGTGTGTGTACTAAGTGATTCAATGAGCATGATTCAGAAGGTCGAAGCTGGATCTGTATGTAGACAGTGGACTGAATCGCTGCGGAAGTCTGTTGTCCGTAAAGTCACATTCATCTTCGTCCCGGGACATGCGGGAGTCGAGGGAAATGAACAAGCTGACAAACTGGCTGGCTCTGCACCCCCTGTAGATGGGCAGCCCATGGATCGTGCCGATGTTATTAACGTCCTCAAAGATATGGCGAGAACAGAGGACTTTGACGTCAGTGATTCCACATCGCTGTCCAAGATGAAAGACCTGGGAGTAAGAATCGGCACAGCCAGACGCGAGAGGTACATCGGGAAAACAAAGCGCCTCGTCAACCAACATAGAACTGGCACTATTAGCCACCGGACGCTGATGCATATGCTGGGGGGAGGATCTGAGCACCTATGGACATGTCTGAAGTGCAATGAAGATACCCCAACTGATAACTGACTGACTGATTATTATTATTATTTTTTATATTGTAACCCCCGATTAGTATTCCTGGCGTCTCTTTAATCTCTCTCATTATTACTTCGCTATATAGGAAGAAGAGATCTGGTGACAAGAACCACCCCTGTCGTACTCCTAGCTTTATCTGTTCGTAACTTCCCTCTTTATTTTCTATTTCAATTGCTGCTACTTGGTTCCAGTAAATATTCGTTATTATTCTTAAATCTTTCCCATCAATGTTGATATCTTCCAACATATAATAATAAATCATACAATTGAACTGTGCATTCATTTCCCTAGTTGCTTAGAGCATATTTAAAAGATCATAATAACATTGATCACTACACTTAATAATTATGTTCGAGCATTCTGCGGAATTACAAGATTTCTAAAAGAAAAACAGTTAAATAAGCAACGAGTAGGGGACATAAACATCTAATAATTTTCCAAGGGACATTACTTGAATTTTAAAAATATAAATAAAAATACTACAGATACTTTAATAATTAGCTTCAAACTTCCTCTGTATTCTTTTAGATAATAGAGAATTATTGCGGAAATAAAATATTTTAGACAGAATATAATTCTTTTTATTTCTTAAAGAAAATCTTTTTAATATTTACATACTTACATTTTATAATAGATTATTTAGTTATACATTTATCTTTTAAACAGTGTTTGTATACTTTTAGTGTACTTTTACATTCACCTTAAAACCTTAAAATTTTTTGCTGGCCTCTTAGGGCTACAATAAATGTACAGGAAATTAACCATACACATTCCTCTCTTGTCCCTTCTCTTATACATAACACATATAGACAACAAGATACCAGCCAGATCAGTTGGGGTATCTTCATTGCACTCCGGACAGGTCCATAGGTGCTCAGATCCTCCCCCCAGCATATGCATTAGCGTCCGGTGGCTAATAGTGCCAGTTCTGTGTTGGTTGACGAGGCGCTTTGTTTTCCCGATGTACCTCTCGCGCTTGGCCGTGCCGATTCTTACTCCCAAGTCTTTCATCCTGGACAGCGATGTGGATTCACTGACGTCAAAGTCCTCTGTTCTCGCCATATCTTTAAGGGCGTTAATAACATCGGCACGATCCATGGGCTGGCCATCTACAGGGGGTGCAGAGCCAGCCAGTGTATCAGCTCGTTCATTTCCCTCGACTCCCGCATGTCCCGGGACGAAGATGAATGTGACTTTACGGACAACAGACTTCCGCAGCGACTCAGTCCACTGTCTACGTACAGATCCAGCTTCGACCTTCTGAATCATGCTCATTGAGTCACTTAGTACACACACCTTGGTATAATGCTGTGATTCCAGCCATATGAAAGCCTGTGTAACTGCCATCACCTCCATCGTCATGCTGCTCGTGGTCATAGAGTGGGCACCACTGGATTCTTGAACGGTTCGGCCCGCTGAACAGGGCTGTAAATGCCCACGCACTTCTCTGCTGCTTTACAACAGATCCATCTGTATAGATGAGCACTTCGGGGCTGTCTGAGTGTTCATAGATGAGCGCGTTGACCTCTGCATTGACAGCGGCAGGGTTCTGCTCTCTGCACCGTCTGTCGAGTGTGATAATGCAGGAGAAAGTGCACTTATAAGCTGGAGGCATCGGCACCCATTCCTTGCCGGGGTTGATACTGGTAAGACTGTACACCTGTCTGACGACATCTTCCGCCCGACCCATCCATGATTTGCCCTTCTTTAGCCTGTCACCCTTTTCTCTGAATATAACGTCATGCAGAGGGTGCTGCTCATCTGCACTTATTTTTAAGTATGCACGAGCTCTCCAGATCTTGATCCTGTGTTCCATTGTCGGAAAGTCAAGGAGGTATCTCATTGCTACACAGCTGGTGTCTCTCGTGCAGCCCAAAATGATGCGCATGGCTTCGTTTTGTACCTTTTCTACTCTTCCAATCTGTGAAGGGCTGGCTGACAGTGAGGATGGCCAGGGCATACTCGATGCGTGAAAGCACCAGTCCTTGGAACAGAAGTATTAGCAGTCTTTGCTCCATATTGGCTGTCGCCATGACTCTCATTGCTGACAAACCTTTTCGAGCCTTCGTTATGACATAATCGACATGATCTCTGAAGGACAAGCTACGATGAAGCCTCACACCAAGATATGTCATTGTCTGGGTTCTACTCAAAATGCTCCCATCCATTCTTACTGCCGGCAGGTCTGTTTTCACAATATTGTTGTTTAGGGAGAACCATGTAACCGATGCCTTTGCAGGGTTGACAAGGGCGCCGGCATCAGCACACCATGAGGAAATTCGATCTAGTTCGCCCTGCATATCATTGGCAACCGCCTGTCTATCTCGACCCTGTCGATACACGAGAACGTCGTCAGCAAATGACAGAGTCCTACCCCTCCCGTCCAACTGTTGTTCAGTGATCGGCACCGTATACACGTTGAATAGTACTGGTGACAGTGGTGAACCAGCCAAACAGAGACCGCAAGAACACGGCAGACGAGATCACAGAAGAAGAACCTCTGCAAATTACACCATTAGAGACCTCCTGTTTGCTTACGACCAAGCACTAATAGTAAAATCAGAAGCCGAATTGCAAAACCACATGAATAACCTAAACGAAATTTTTAGGGAACATAACATGGAAATTAGTATAAGTAAAGCAGAGGTAATGACTATAACTAAAGAAGAAAAAAAACAATTCACCTAAACGAACCTCCCTTGAAATAAGTAAAGAGTTTCAAATACCTAGGAAGTATGATATCATGAAATGGCAAATCAGAAGACGAGATCGAAAATAGATGCAATAAGGCAAACCAAATCATTGGACGAATGGTACCAATACTAAAGAACAAACATGTATCAATAACTACTAAGAAAGCACTTTACAACACAATTTTCCTGCCAACTCTGTTACCAATTCCAAACCTGGGCAATGACAGAAAAAGAGGAAAGAAAAATCACAACAACAGAAATGAGATTTCTGAGAAGAATACTCAATGTATCAAGAAGAGATAAGATCAGAAATGCAGAAATCAGGACTAAAGTGGGGGTTAAAGCAGCACTAGATTTTATCAGAAAGCAGCAAGTCAAATGGTTTGGCCATGCAAGTAGGTTACCAGTCAACAGCATACTACAACAAGCAATTATGTACAGACCAGATGGAAACAGAGGAAGAGGCCGACCACGTAAACGTTGGACGGAGGGAATAGCAGAGACCATGGGAATATCGATACATGAAGCCCATAATCGGGGACTTTCCCGCGGTTTATACTTCACCTCGACGCCGCAAGGTACAAGAGGAACATGATGAGATGAGACCCCAAACTTTAATATCATTAAGAAAGAAATGAGAAGATGTTAGGTGTCATGGTCTATGTCAGTGGTTCCCAAGCTTTTCAAGCTGAGGTCCATTTATACTATGTTCGGTTGTTAAGCGGGCCACAGCGTTAAAAAATTATAAAATTCGTGCCATACCATTCTTACCTTTCTTAACTTTCGTCAACAAAATTGTAAAACTTTAAATACAGTCAGTGTCAGTACTATTCTGCGGTCATTTTATGGTTTAAAATCAAAAGTTAATCTATATATATATAAAAGAGACTGTATGTCCGTTTGTTCTTTATGCGTTCGCGAACGGTCCATCCGATTGAGATGAAATTTTCTACACGTCTTCTTTTCATTCCTGTGCAACTTTCTGTCATAGACTTTTAGTGTAAAATCGGCTACTTACTTACTAAAATTTAATATTTCATTTGTCATTATAATTTCTATATAGCAAGGGGACTTAACTCGAGAAAAGTTATTTCAAGGGCGATAATTTTTAATAACATTTCTATATACTTTATAGTCATATTGTTGCATCGTTTTCAAAAATTTATAAACTCTTTGTCTATAGTTATTTACAGGCATATGAGTTATAATATATAATGATATAATCTTTAAGTTTTCATAAAAATAATGCATAATGCATAACATTGTAACTCATCTTTTATATGCTTAAAGAAGTTATCTACAGTCATGTAGGTGATTAAAAACAGTTTTAATTAAAAATAATGGATGGTGTGTGGAAGGACATTCTTTTAAGTTACTGTGCGCCAGGAGTTGGGCGAAGCCACGCCGGGTCAGATAGACAGACAGACAGACAGACAGACAGATAGTCGGGAACTGGAGCTTATATGACTACTTATATGAATTAAATGATAGGCTCCCCACCAGGGACTGGGTGAAGCCGGGCCGGCTCAGACAGACAGACAGACAGATAGACAGACAGACAGACAGACAGACAGAAAGACAGATAGTCGGAAACGGGAGCTTCTATGACTACGTATGTGAATTAAATGAGATGCTCCCCACCAGGGACTGGATGAAGCCGGGCCGGGTCAGACAGACAGACAGACAGACAGACAGACAAATAGTCGGGAACGGGAGCTTATATGACTATGTATATGAATTAAATGAGATGCTCCCCACCAGGGACTGGATGTGGCCGGGCCGGGTCAGACAGACAGATAGACAGACAGACAGACAGACAGACAGACAGACAGATAGTCGGTAACGGGAGCTTATATGACTACTTATATGAAATAAATTAGATCCTCTATTTAATTGTTAATTGGTTAAAAGGTTAATTGTTCAGCAATTAATTGGGTGAAAGTCAAATGTCAATCTCATGATAGAAGACAACTTCGATGTGCAATGTCATGTCTATCACAAGAGAACATGTTCAGCATAACCCATACACATTTATGGTCTCAAGCCAATGGGCCAGTAACAGCTAAATTAATTATAACGGGCAGGATCATATTGAGAAAAAGGAACTTAGTATCCTTTATATCTTTGGGTTTGTGGGGTTATATGCAAACTTGTTATATTTATAATTGTGTTGCTTAAAGTGAGTGTAAATTAGTTAGTTAGTCTTTCCTCTTGAGCCCTGACTGTACTAGACTTAGGTATCAGCACAGAGCAGGGTAGGTGGAGGCTTATATAATCCTCAAGAATACTCCATTTTATGTCTGATGCCGCCTCTTGTGATACAAGTGAAAGGACTAACGGAAATGAAACAGATGAGAGGACACAAACAATTATTCTTGATATTTAAACAGCCAGAAAGGACTAACGTAATGTCACAGTTCAACTATGTATAAAGTATCCATTTATTCATACTTCAACTATGTATAAAGTATCCATTTATTCATACTTCAACTATGTATACAGTTTCCCTTTTAAATAAGCATTTAGTATTGCAATTGTTTTCTTATTTGATTTGTATACACTAAAGCATGAGAATTGTTTGTGTGATAACTGTTATTTTTCTGATATCTGCTGAAGAGACGATAGTTTTAAAGCTATGGCACATGTCATATTCTCCAATATGTTTACTGCATGTTATATGGGGGTATTTCAAACAGGATGTTGGAATCTTAGATGCCCGGGGCAGTGATTGAGTTACTGGAGCCCTTTAGGGATGCAAAGAATTATAACAGTGTAAACTACCGAGTGTGTTGTTAGAGGTGACTAAGAGGGTTTGGGTGAGGCTTAGATCCCTCAGCCTGGAGAACACTTGAGCTGCGAAACCCAACAAGCACAAACAAGTCTACATTGCATGGCTTGGCCTGAGTTGGTTGAAGGCCTAGGCTTCGTTGGGAGATGTAAGGCAGGAGAAAATGGTGCTTAGAACTTAAGTGTTTGAACACTTAAAAAATAGGGAGGCTCTGTTCGCAATAGAATTGCGAATAGAGAAAAATTATTTTCGCATTAGAATTCTGCCGAATTATCAGTAAGTTTTAATGAATCACCCTTCTTCTTACTTCTGTCCATTCTTCTGGCATCCTGTTTTATTTTTACATTACATTAGTGCTGTTTCATCTCATCATGTTCCTCTTGTACCTAGCGGTGTCGAGGTGAATTAAAAACTTCGTGAGAGTGCTTCATATATCGATATTCCCATGGACTCTGCTATTCCCTCCGTCCAACGTTTACGTGGTCGGCCTCTTCCTCTGTTTCCATCTGGTCTGTACATCATTGCTTGTTGTGCCATCCGGCTTCGAGAGGACGTGTTTTCACATATTCTCCCGATTTTTGATTATTTTAATAAGTTTACTCAATTCAATCACGATGCTGTGTATATCATTGTGTTCGTTCTAAACTGGATTTACATACTATTCAACAGTTCAAGTCTATGTG